>CM076851.1:4371129-4626129 GCA_039519185.1 Astragalus membranaceus | reverse complement strand
GGTGAGCGGCAAGTGGAGCAACGCGGACACGTCGTCCAACGTCACTGTCATCTCCCCCCACGGCATGTGGAATGAGCTGGTCTCAGAATGCCACCTCTCCACAAAAGCTGGTATGAGCTCGTGGTTGATGTTGCCGAGAAGTGTGATGTCCAGCTCAAACAGATGGGTCTGCTGCAACCATCCTGCTATATGTGGGTGGTGTTGCTGAGGTCTCATCTTCAGTATCTTCCCCCATGAGAAGCAACTTTAATCTTACCCCG
Source organism: Astragalus membranaceus (assembly GCA_039519185.1). Classification (NCBI taxonomy): domain Eukaryota; kingdom Viridiplantae; phylum Streptophyta; class Magnoliopsida; order Fabales; family Fabaceae; genus Astragalus; species Astragalus membranaceus. The sequence continues at coordinate 4,625,869 of CM076851.1, read as the reverse complement.
GTCCTGTAAAAAAATAAAGTAATTAATAAATTATTAAAAGTAATTAATTGTTAAAAAATAAACAAATTATTAAAAGTATTATCTGTCCCGTCTGTAGTATTCTCTGGACGCAGTGGACATGCAACCGGTGTGACAAAACCTGCTCAGCAGCCTCATCATCATGCTGAGAAACCCCAGCCTCAGCCTGGTCATCGACATGCATGGCGTCTGGCTCAGCCTCCTGCTGTTGCTCTCGCTCTCGGACACGTCTCTGACGATCAGACGCGTGTCCGGCCTGTCGAGTCCTCAATCGGAACCTACTCCTACTGCCAGAAGGACTCTGCTTATCTCCTCCCGCTCCTGAATGCTCGCCTCACTCTATGTTTCCTGTTCTGATTGCCACTGAAAAAGCAAAAAAAATTAATTAAACGAAATTTCAAAAAAAAAACATTTCGGAAATACCATTTTTTGAGGTATTTCCGGAATTCCCTGGAATTTAACCTTCCGGAAATACCTCAAAAAATGGTATTTCCGAGATGTTTAGGGAAAAAAACTTACTTTTTCCGGAAATATGATGGAATGAGGAATAATTTCGTTTTTTAACAATTTTTTAGGAGTATTTTGGTCCGTTTGGTCAATTTGGAGGGTATGTGGTACAATGAGAGGGGGGGGGGGGGTGTTAAAAAAACAGCCCGATTTATTTATAGGCCGGACTCAACATCTATCGAGACCTAAAGTGAACTCTGATGATGTGAGGCCTAATGTTTGATTCATTATAATTTTAACTCTAATTTCTTAAATTTTAATGAAATAATTGATGTGCATTACAATAGCAACAAATAAAACGGATAAAAAATTCAAATCATGTTAAAAATACTATTTGAATAGCTTAAAAGAATAATTTAAGTTGGAAAAAAATAAATTGATAATTTATGTTTGTTAAAAATTAATAAATATTTTTAGACCTTTTACTCATTTCAAAGTTGAACCACCAACTCCGTATGTGTTTTTTTATTGGGCTTTCAATTTTTAGTTAGACTTAGAGAGTCGTATAATTAAAAGTTCAACTAAAAAAATCCAAACAAAAGTTACTCCCACAAAATTTGAGTTAGCCTCAACTCAAATTCAACTCATTATTTAACTAGCGCAATTCTCGACTTAAGTCCAACTTATTTTGTTCATGAACCAAATTCAACTAGCTAATTATCAAACAGTGTCTCAAATTATGTTTGAAGTGGTTCAATTTACCGCCAAATTTATATGAAGGTGTTACATTTTAACTTTTAACAAGTAAATCGTAGTCTCTTGGTTGGCTTATCTCAAAGATTTCAAGTTCTTGAGTCCAACTCAACAACAACAATTAAAATGATTCAATCAAAGTGCTCCTTGCAACATCCTCGTTCTTTTTGGACTGATACCGTCGGTCTGAGCCTTCTTGATGTTGTCAATAAGAGAGTTGTTACTCATGTTCACAAGGAAGCAAATCATGCGGGCTTGCAATATAATTTTTTAATGATTTTAGTTTTGTTGATGATGCTTTTAAGACAAACTAAATATGATAAATGGGGAAGATTTCTTCCCATAATAAGCAATTAAATATGATAAATGGGGACGATTTCTTCTCATAATAAGCAATCAAATATGTTCTTCTTCTTAGTGTACCTCTTTATCAATCTATGTCCTCTTTCTCTTCCTATCTTCGTAATGTTTATGGAAAAGCTGAAAAAATGGAAGCCAGTTTGGAGGTTGAAGAAGAACACAAAAAAATGGAAGCCTATCCAGACACTTTTTCAATAAATGTATCCCTAAAATTAGTAAAATCTCTAAACCATAGTTTTCTTAGGTCGGTAAGCGCAAGATCAGTTAAATCCATAAACCCTAAAATCTTAAAAATACAAAGACCGATGACCAAAATTGCAAATTTGAAACAAAAACAACGAAATCAAAATGGTGATTCTAAAACGAAAATGAAATCGAAAATGAAAATTGCTTGAGAACTTTAAAATCAGTAAAAGAAGGTCCCAAAAATGGAATAAATATTTACCTCCTTTTGAAGAAAGTGAAAATTTGCTGTAGAGAACCTAGAGAGTGGTGATGAGTGTGTGAAGAAAGTTGGTTTGCAGAGATGAAATTGTATCCTGAGAAGAAAACGTCACACCCAATTTGAAGTTTTATTTCTCTATTGCTCTCTTCTTCTCTTTCGGCTTCACTTTCTTCTTCCTTTCATTTGAAAGCCCAGCTACTGTTACATCTCTTTTCACGTGCATCAGGAAAGTTGAAAGATGAAAATGACTTTAGTAGAAGTGGAATAAGATAAGTGAGGATGTTCTGTTTTGTCCTTCTGTGTATTTTTACAGATATAACCTTGAAAATTGACAGCTGACAAAGTGATAAGGACACCAAAATTGTAATTTTCATAACATAGGAATTGATTATAGTTATATTAGATAGATTAGATTTGGCTAAAGTGCTCCCGGGGTCCCTTATCTTTATTTAAAGTAACGAATTAGTCCTTTATATTTTTTTGTCCCAAATAAGTCCTTTATCTTTCAAATTTTTGACACATAAATCCTTTTCCGTTAACAGTGCTGATTTATGTGTCAAAAAAAAGGATTTATGTGTTAAAAATTTGAAACATAAAGGACTGATTTGAGACAAAAAGATTTATTTGTCAAAAATTTAGAACATAAAAGACTGATTTAGGACAAAAAAAAGATAAATGACCAAATCGTTACTTTAAATAAAGATAAGGACCCCGAAAGCACTTTAGCCATTAGATTTTGCCAAAAACTTTATTTTTTAAGAGTGTCTGGTTTATTCTCACCTGAGGCTTAAACCCTTAAGATGAAAGTTGGATTACCCCACAATAGTGTGGATTCAACTCCTCCAACCGTTGAGATGAAAAAAAAGAGTAACCTCTAGGTTCTTTTTTTGATAAGCAAGTAGCCTCTAGGTTGATATGATCACACGTCTATCTACTTTAGGCCTTTATTTATCCACCACTATTTTCTCTCCATTGTTGATGGACTTTCCACTTTTACCATCTTTGCTTAAATTCCAGAAATTTCCACAATAATACTTGGGCCCCTTGAGCATTTGCAAAAGCAAGAATAAAAAAAATGCAAAAAAAAGTAATAGTTCGACGAAAACAAGTCAGATAGTCAAAAGCTAAACCTTGACAGAATAATGTGAAATAGTGGTGTTGGTACAACTGCAATAATATCACACGACAAAACAACACAAGTATAATTATATATTTCTCCGAAACTTTGGTTTCTCCGTCTTTCTTGGAGAGACAATGCATCTTTATGTTACTACCGTAACTAACTAACTTTACCCACCACTCTTTTTAGTTTTATTACTACTATATACTCTGATTCATCTCATCGATAAATTCATTACCAACCATGTTAATTACTCTTTTATTGATTTCCCAATTTTCATTCGTGTTTGAGTTCTCTAATGGCACTTCCTCAACCAATCTCGCTTTCCGCTGATCCCTTTACTTCCAAGCCTCTTCCTTTATCCTCTTCCAGTTTCTGCATTCAGCTCGGAAAATCAACGGTATTCTTCTAATCTCTTACATATATCTGCCCATTTTGTTATTGAATTTGTGAATTAGCTAATCAAAGCGAGTTTTCTGTTCCAGATCTTTGGTCCTCAGTCGATCACAGGGAAATTTGAGCAAACCCAGTTCAGATTGTTGACGGCATTTAGGTATGTTAATTGGGGTATTCTCATTCTTCATATTAAGCTTTACCTTGTTTATCTTAATTTACCAAAAAAATTTGAAAATTTGTTATAAACTTTGAATCTCCACGAAAAAATTGAGTAATGGCCTATTTTATGAAGGAAAATTGGTCTTCTGTTTGCAGGCTTTCATTTTCATTATGATTAATTGCATGTTGATGTTGTAATTTTGTCTTGTTTGATAGTTTCAATTTCAAATTTCAAATCTTTTATAAATGAGACTGATGTTTTGAGAGTCCGCGGGATTTGGATTTCTGCTGTAGAACAATGGTGCAATTGCTACAGTAAAGTAATTCAGACCACTGGATTGAGATCAGACGGCTCATATTCCGACTTGGGAAATCGGAATCAAAATTCAAACTAGAAATAGTCATGTAATCTTGATCCAATGGTTTGGATCTCTAGCACCGACACTTCGGGTTGTAGACGTGTTCGGTGTCCGACACGCGACACCGACACTTCAATAACTTGTATTTTTCAAATTAAAACTGGTGTCTACGTGTCAGTGTCGTGTCCGGTGTCCGTGTCTGTGTCGGTGTTTCATAGGTTGCGATTACTTGTTGCAGCAACTGCATCATTATTTAAATGTAGGGAATCCAGGTTTGAGTCTACAGCTGTGATTTTCTTTCTGTGATCTAAATCTATTGGCCTGATTTTAATATTTGACTTATTTTATGTTATTTTGAAGCTATTCAGTAGAAGTAAGAAATAAGTATCATTAATTTAACTATGCTAGTTGTAATGAAATACATTAGAACCTCTTTTTAAAATGGCTTCTTACTTCTATACATTGCTCTAATGTTTGCAGGAAAAGTCAAGATTTTACTTTAAAGGCTTCTATGGGGTCTCCAGGATTTACTGAGCAACTTAATAACAGTAAATTAGAGACTCTACCTGAAGCTAAAGATGGATGTGATATATTTAATGATCTGAAGGATAGATTTCTAAATTTTAAGAAGAATATATACATGTAAGCTTTAGAAAAGCCCTGGTTATTAGAATTGTTTATATATGTTGCCTAAATGAAACTTTTTGATTTTTATTCTGTTTTATGGCAGTAAAAACACTGAAGAGTTTGAAAGTCTTGCCAAGGCTCAAGCACCAAAGGTAATTTGTTCTGTCTTTCTCAGTTTGTCTACTAAAGCATAACAAAAATAAGTATTCTTTGCTAACAATTCCTGGAACAGTTTATGGTTATTTCCTGTGCAGATTCAAGGGTATGCCCCTCAAATATTTTGGGATTTAAACCAGGAGAAGCATTCACAATTCGCAATGTTGCTAATTTGGTTCCTCCCTTTGAGGTATAAGTCTCATTGCTATTGATTTATTTAATTTTTTGCATTCACCAATTTCTTTTCATTGTTATGGTGTCAATAGAAGAGACATCCTAATTGCTTCTTCTAATCCCTTTCCCCTGATACAGAGTGGACCCACAGAAACAAATGCTGCACTAGAATTTGCTGTAAACACCCTCGAGGTAAGCATTTTTTACATACAAAAAACTGAAAGGTCACTTTTGGAACTTCATCTCATTTTTTTAGCTTTTCTTAAAAACTGTACGGAGCCGTCTTTTCCTAATAGTGGTCATCAAATGTGAGATTTTCACTTCTTGTTAACGAGAGACGAAATCATTTTCTTTGCAGGTTGAGAACGTATTCGTCATCGGCCACAGCTGTTGCGGGGGTATACGCGCCCTTATGGGAATGGAAGATGATGGCAATGCAAGGTGCGCTTAATTCTAGTTATTGGTTTCCCTTTTCCTTTTCTTTCTTTGGTAAAAATGTCCTATGCATTTCTCACTTGAATATTTTCTTTTTCCATGTAGCTTCATAAAAAGTTGGGTTGTTAATGGGAAGAATGCAAGAATAAAAACCAAGGCTGCTGCTTCCAACCTCAACTTTGATGAGCAGTGCAGCCATTGTGAGAAGGTGGTATTTTCTCCATTATTTCCATTTCTTAATTCTTATTAAGGTGACATGTTGAAAATTGCTTAAAGTGTTTTTTGCAACATTTTTTACAGGAATCAATTAACCATTCCTTGCTAAACCTACTTAGTTACCCTTGGATTGAAGAAAAGGTGGCAAATGGAAAACTCTTTATTCATGGTGGTTACTACAACTTTATTGACTGTTCATTTGAGAAATGGACATTGGATTACCGGGGAACCAAACTGGAGGAAAATGGCAGAATTGCTACCATAAACAAAATATTTTGGAGCTGAGTTTTTACTTCTATTTTCATTACTAATGTACCAAAGTTCTCTTCTTAATTTATATTTGTAGGGCTTTAAAAGCTTAGGCTGAATAATGTATTTTGTAGAATTTATAAAATGTTGTGACTCTAAGGTTTTGAACAAATCCGAACCATTTGACGTGTCTGTTTATTACAGCTTTTCTGAAATGTACTAAGTTATAGAGGACATTTATGAGTTGTGTAATTTATTTAATTATATATTAAAGTTTTATTTTTATTATATTTTTTAGTGATGCATGATTTTAAAAAAATTTAACCCCCTGACTCCGGATCCTAGATCCGCCACTGACCATGAGACGAGCTGCTCGGTCTACTGAAACGTGATGATACATAAGGAGATGAGAGCATGGAATCGGCTGCAAACACTAGGCATCTCAACAGCATTAGTTAGCTTAACAGTGTTAGGGAGCAGTTAGATGTTAAACCTCCACTCACAAGCTTTCACCAGCTTGTAGTATGTATACACGAGTTTACCTTACACAAGATAGATTAATGAATGTAATCTCTTTTCATCTCTATGAGCTCTGTTTCCTTAGATGATGTTAGCTCTTTCACAAGAGCTCTGCTGTGCACTAGTCTTATCTCCATGGTAAGAACTTGCATTTTGAGCCAAAACTCCTGCTGAATTGTGGTGGAACTTTTGGAGTACATAATAGTGCAAACTGATATCTAAGATTAAATCATGGCGAGATAACAGATTTAGGATAGACTTTGATAGCATCTTAAATTTAGGCTTAAGGCGTAACTTATCCCCATTCCCCACAAAATCGTTTTGTAAGGTAAGGACAGTTGAAGCCTTATAACTTATACGGAATATTTTGCCCATATCTGACTCTAGTCGATGTGTGACTTCAATAAGTTGCAACAAGAGTTGTATGTGTTCAAACAAGGTGCTTTAATTGTAGTTGAATACTTTACTAAATTGAAAACCCAATGGGAAGAATTTGAACACTATAGGGCAATTCCACTGTTACCACTGATTCAGAATGAATCTGAAGCAGTGGATTCATGTTCATCCAGGTAGTCTCACAGCCACAACTCTAGTTTTGTGAAAACGGCCACCAATGTTTGTCATCCCTCACTTGATTATGTCTTGCATGACATCTTATCATACCACCTGGATAATTAAGAGCTTCTTAGTTCTTACCGTTTCCTCTTAGAATCAATATGACTTCTTGAGTGTTGTTTAAATTAAGAGCTTTTTTACAACTCATTATGACATCATAAGTGAAACATGAAATTCTTCCTCAAGTTTCTAAATTGAAGAAGTTGATTCATTCTATTTGTTTCTGATTCTTTGCTTTGCCTTTATGCTCACAAGGCAAGATATATAACTTTGTGGTTAGCACCTCTTGAACTATCAAGAAGTTTCACATCTTAGTTACTGGAATTCATGGGGTACAGTACAGCTGTTTTATCTTTAACTGCCTGCTATATGGTTCAATAATAATTATGTTATCATTTTAGGCTTATAGCTACATGCATACATAGTACATGAGCATGCCTGGAGTCTGGTATTCACATTTAGTCACTTCTCTGATTGTGAATGTGCAACAAACTAATTTAGCTACATTTTCATTTTTGTTATTTTGTTTGTTTTTTGTGATGAATATGCTACTTGAGTTTCCTCTGCTACTTGAGGTCCCAAACTTACCAAAGGTTGATCTTCCACTACAACTACTACCAGTCTACCACTACACAAATCCAAAGTTGCCTGCAATATGAAAACTGTCTCAGTAATTTGACAAAGCCAAACGTGCCTAAAGTTACTGAAAATGATATTCCCCACCCAACTAGCTTCAACTTGTATTTTGCTATGATAACTTGTCCTGTTCAACCTGTGTTTTCAGGGAGCTCTATTAAGGTTTCATTGGTACATTCTCGGTGGCGGACCTGTGTGTAGTTGAGGAGGTTCACTTGAACCCTGAAACCCTATATAATTTTCTTTTGAACTCCCTGAAGTTTTAAATTTGCACTAGTACTCTTAAATTTGCACCCAAGGCTTTGTTTGGCAAAATATAGCGGATAGCGGATCGCTAATAGCGGATAAACTAATAGGGGATAAGCTAGCGAATTGAATTTAAAGTGTTAATTAGCGGTTGAACTAGCTTATAAATATAAAATGACATAAATAGACATTTGTAATTAATGTTTAAATATGAGAGAGAATATTATTTTAATGGAGGATAAATGAAGATTTTAATTAAAGTAACAAGGGTAAAACTGAGAGAAAAAATAAAACACTATAAGCTATAAGCTCAAACGCTACTTCAAGTAGCGTTTTAAAAAAACGCTATAAGCTAGTCTTGCCAAACACTTGTAAAAGACTCGTCTGCTATAAGCTAGTTGATTGACATTGTCGGACAGAGCCCAAGACACAATATTGGACCCCCTGCTCCTCCCGGGTCTAGATCCGCCACTGTACTTTCTGCATCATAAACATGACATGCTCAGTTTATTGGCTGTTCAATTCAGTTTTACTGAATCATTTATTGTGGTCAGTAATGTATGACTTTCATGCTATGAGGCACGGACTCCAACACGGACACTTGAGATTATATACATACTACTTTACACATAGAAAATGAGATAATACACATAGTAAAAGAGTAGCATATTAATTTGATAATCTCCACTTTGGATATCATTTCCAAATATGTTATCGTTTCTTGCACTACTAATCTCCACTTTGGATATCATTTCCTTGATTATGTATGACTTAGTAGTTAGTATGTGTATCTTATTGAAAACACCGAAATTGAAAATTTAAAAATAAAGTAAATACGCCCTTAAATATCAGATGGTTAGTGTGTGTTTGGATGGGCGGTGGGATTGCCGCGCGGCAACACAAAAACCACGGCAGAACCACGGTGAAGGCAATGCTCCAATTTGTAGCTTCGAAGCCACCGTGATTTTTCCACGGCAAAACACCCTGCAGACGTGCGTTTGGGTTGCAAACGTGCAACCAAACACACGCTAAGACTGTAGTTGTAGGAGATATTAAAAAAGTATGCATTCCCATTAAAATATTCCTGTAATTTCAGCATCTCAAGTAGTAGAGTTAGCCTGTCTGTACAACAACATGATGAATAATTCATTCATTATTGATATACCTGGAAGCAATTATGTAGTATACATTGTCACTATCATCATGGCTTCTATTTGTCTACTCTGCATTATTTCAAACTAAAAATCATCTAAGACATTTTGTTGTATGCATATCAATTAAAATATTGCCGTGATTTCATCATCCCAAGTGGAGGTTACCTGTTACAATGAATAGTTTTGATCCCAAAATTTTAAGAGGCAAGTTGATATTACATCTTAGGTACAAGAGGCAATGCATTTGAGAGCTGAAATTTATTTCTTCTTTTTTAATGTTATGCTGGATTATTCACTTTGTCCCTTACATAATTAACCATTAGTGATGGAAATTAAATCAACTATTTATCTCATATAAGTTTTTTTTGTCCGTAGAAAGAGTGACAAGAGTCACCTAAAACTCACACACATAAATGCGAGGTACCGAGTTCAAACCCGAATGATGATATCCAGCCTAACAATATCTGCATTTATCAGTTGAACTAGGCCTTCCAGATAGATATCTGATGGCATATTTTGAACTGCAATAGTGCAATTAATTGGAATGATATTGTATGCCCTAAAAAAAAAAGAATGACGTTGTATGAACTAATATTGCATCTGTCTTATTAGTTTCATAAAATATATTCTCAACTACCAATAATTTCATGGAAAGTATGAAATTCCTTGTTATATAATATAACAACCTTTTATCACCTATTTAAAATGAAAAATAATTCATAGTAAATGTATCTGGTCACCAAATCTAGCTCTGCAGTACAGCAGAGAAGAAACTGATAGGGTGATGATACACATGTGGTTCTACATGAGTTTAGAATAATTACAAACTAGGGAATTTGTCTATAATAGGACAACAACAAATCTTACCTTGTTCTTATGGTTTATTACATACCGACCTCATTCTATTGATCCAAAGGCTCTAACTACAATGACAAAAAATTTCATCTTCTCATCCAGTAAAAGAAAAACAATAGCCAAAGAGTTCTTATCTGTTTAGCTACAGGCCTTAGTTTTTAAGGTTGTTGTTTATGTTATCCTCCACCAAGGCACATATCCCCTCTTGATCTACTCATCTGTTTACACGTTCAATGGTAAACATTATTAGATAAATACAAATGATAATAATAATAACAAAACAACTGGGTACCACTTGCTTCAATCACGTGAGTAAAATCCAAACTATGAGCTGGGTATGGAAACTTGAAATGACATTGAGGTCTTTCATATAATTGAGCAACAGAACAACTACAAACTAGGGAATTGATATACTATTCCTTAGTAAATTACCATGCAGGCATGCACACAAGAAAAGGGTTCCTAATAAACTGAATAGTGGCTTGTTTCTGAGAGCCTTATTTTTTTTTTATCTCAACTCATTTAAATATTCAACTAACTGCTATTAATAAGAGTAATTTAGTAAATGAAACTCGTTTTATCATTGAAATCAACACAACTAATCATTTTCTTAAGAATTGTGCACAACTCAAATAGAACACTTAAAACGAGATAGAGACGGAGGGATTATGAGATAAATTATATGAATGGATGACAACCAAGGATTGAGTCTAGCAGAAGGAGTTAGTCTCGCACGGTAACAAATTTAGTATTTGCCTCGAACAGGATTACCTTCGATTGAGTGAACCTGTGGGAAAAAAATATATGAATGGACAATAAAAAAGGAGAAAAAGAAATTATAATTAAAGAAAATAAAAATTTCCTTCACAACTCTATTCAACTAAACCTTCTTGCTAAATGAACATTAGTCAATATATTTACATTGACATGATGTACATGTTTACTTTTGTTACAAAAAGTTTAGGTTAGTTGGGTTTCGAGGGCTCGTCAGGGTTAGGGCAGGCCTCAAAGCTCTTTGAAAGTTGAGAGAGGTATTTACATTTACATATCATCCACCAAAGAGATCTTCATGCCGGTAGTGGGAGTTGAATCCACGCCCTTGCGGGGTATGGGCCAACTCCTTACCAGCTGAGTGAACCTTCATTGTCGACATGATCTATTTATAATAATAAGTTGAACCAATCATAGTCAAGTCACATGTCGACAATACCTATAGTTCCTACAATACCTACAGTAGTACCTGGTATTCCAAACAATAATTTGAGGTCTAAGAAACCAAACATCCTAATGGAATAACTTATCCTCAGTACCTATCCTAGTAGTCACAGTATACACTACCTCATCTATAAATACCCACATATAGAGGCCATTATACCTCAAGCATATCTACCAAAACTACTAATTTAGAAGCTCTAGTTCTAAAAAAATGGCTTCCATGAGTTTCTGGTCACTCATTTTACCACTTGTTGTACTTCTAACATTTACAAGTGTTGAGGGGGCAAGGAATCTGCAACAATCAACATTGTCAAAAGTACATGAAGTTTCTAAAATTGATTTGCCTCCATTAATTCCAGGACTACCAAATCTACCATTGCCAATTCCAAAACCAGACTTGCCTGCAATACCTACAATTCCCGCAATACCTACAATACCTACAATACCTACAGTACCTGGTATTCCAAAAGTACCTGGAATTCCTATGCCTGCTGTGCCAAAACCATAAGTACTAATAAGTTCCTTATGTCTATCCACTACTCTCTATTTTACTCTAGTAACTTGTATTGTTAAAGTTGTTGGTTATAATTTGTTGTTGCCATAAGAGGGTGTCTCTCTTGGAGATTTCACTTGTACTTTATGTATCATTTATTTACATGTAATGTTGTTTGAGTCAGTATTGCTATAAAATATTATTATTGCTTGTGAATTTGTTTCATCCAGTATGGCTTAATTCAGCTAGGGCTTATATATTTTTTGCCCCATCTCTTTTCTTTTAATTTTCTTGATCAACCTCATTAAAACGTTGGGCTAGATCAAAATTGACAATTTTATCTTTAATGCATCCACACGCACAACTTGTCACTATTGCACAAAGAAATAAGAGAAAATGTCATATGTGCCAAAAATGCAATTCCTGGGATCAAACCCAAAACATGGGAGTAGATAATAAACATCTCATTTAATAAAAATGAGACTAGTGATATACTTTACAAACAAAACATACATGTCATTTAATAAAAATATTTATAAAATTGTATACACTTAGCCGGCTGGTTGGTTTTGGATAATTTTTTTATTAACTAAAATGACTATAAAGATTCTAAAGAATTGAAGTATAGACTCATGTACAATAATATTGTTTGCAAAACATAAAGTAATGGAATTATTATTTCAATACAATTGAATGATCGATGGCACACAGGCTCAACCCACCAGCCCGAAATGGGTTCATGCTCTCACCCCACCAATCTATTGTAGTCTGCCCCACCTAGCCCACCAACCCAGCAGTCGGGGCTTGCCGGCCTGCTAAGTTTAGTTTTATTTTTAATTTTTTTTATTTTCCTTCTTGTTTTAAATTATTTCTAAATATATTTTTAATATATTTTTGGTGGTTATGGCAGGCCAACCCACCACCCCTCTATTTTTACTGTATTTTTGACGGACTTGGGTGGACAACCCACCTATTCTAAGTCTAAAATATAATTCAACTGCATCATTTATTTATTCTAATGGCGGCTAGCCAGCTGAGGGGCTTGATAATCTCTATTTCTCAACCTACTATCCATTAGTGGGACGGCCTGACCCGTCGGATTTTGGCGGGCTCAAGGCAAATTGGTCACTCAAAATATGCGCAACCACTAGCAGATACAGGGTATAATGTATGAGGCATTTGCCCCCACCAACAAAAAGAATCATACACAAACACATAATAATATTTTATTTGTCCCCATTAAAAAATTGGTTTTGCCCCCACTAATATCTAATTACTCAAACACACAAGTCCAACCCACTTTAGTACACATAATAATATTTTTTTATAGTACTATTTTTTGGATTTTTTTCTTCATGTACGTAATCATCTATTTTTTGTAAAGTTTAATGTTTTTCTTTTGAGAAATATTATAGATAAATTATATCTTGCTTCCACAGATGAGATTTTTTAGATCTGCCACGGTTCCCAACCCAATTTAGTCCTTCAAAAAAAAATTCTATAATATTTTGAGAATTTCAAAATAGAACACATTAACCCCTCCACGTACCACCATCCAAAAAAGGCCAGTTTAAGTAATGATACATCTGTTAAATTTGATGGTGTACTTCTATAAATAATTAGTATTTTACCCGTGCATACGCACGAGTTACAATTTGCTCTGAAATTATAAATACGTTGAAAGTTGCAAAATGTAATAAAAGAAAAAAATAAAACTTGATAAAATGCGATATTTCAAATTTATTAAAATAGTTTTGTTGCAAAAAGTTTTATAAAAAGTGGTATCTTCTTATAATATTAATAATGGAGTAAAAATGAGGAAAAAAGAAAATGAGATTTAATATAAAATATGCACCTGAGTTGAAGGATAAGATAATGGATGGGGTTTGGCAGCTAGATATGCCATACACTCAAATTCCACCTGAGTTGAAGGATAAGATCATAATGTTGAATCCAACTTTGGTCACAAATGATAATGTTACTAATACGTGGACTTGGTCAGAAAATTTTACTGGAATTTATTCAGTTAAATCAACTTATCACATACTGCTTGCAGGAAATGATAATGATGACAGCATAATAAACTGGTCTTGGCTATGGAAATTGAAGATACCGGCTAACATCCAGTTTTTCCTATGGCAATTTTGTCAAAATGATGACAGCCTAATAAACTGGTCTTGGCTATGTCTTGAACAACGCAACTTGTGCTCTTTATAATTTGCAGGATGAGACCCTCCATCATTGCTTCTTCCACTGTGACCGTGTAAGAGACACTATGGCAGATGTTGAGAAAAAGGGTGCCCTATTGGGCAGCGCTCTTGATGTAAGCGCTACATTTGCTTAAAACGCGCATGGCAGCGCTCCTGCTGTAAGCGCTGCTTTTGGTTAAAATGCGTTGGGGCAATGGATAGCACTTTTTAGGAAGCGCTGCCTATAGGAGAACGCGCTGGGGCGATGGGCAGCGCTTTTTAGGAAGCTCTGCCTATAGGAGAACGCGTTGGGGCGATGGGTAGCGATTTTTAAAAAGCGCTACCTATTGTTGCGAACCAAAAATAAAAATCTAATTCCTCTCACTCACTCTCAAAATGAAGAGTTGCGAACCAGAAACCCCTACGCCTCCATCTGCTTTCATTTCAGCAGCTTCCTTCACTTCACTTCAGGTTTGTTGATGTTATTTCTTTAACCCCAAATCCAAACACTTGTGTTTTAACTTCGTTTTTGTTGATGTTATTTCTTTACAGAGGTAATTTCTTTCCACTTTCTCCCTATTGTGGATCTTCTTCTTAAGACCACAAAGGTAGTTTCTTTACACCCTCTCCCTATTTTCTCTCTTATTTTTTTGTTTCAGTCACTGAAAATCTACTAACACTTGGTTTCTTTCTTTGCGAGATCCTTCAACCACTTGTTGAAGATACAAGGCACTCAAAGAAAGCAAGGATGCAGAAAGCACACAAGGAAGAAAATATCACTTAGGGTAAACATATTGTTTAATTAAATATCACAAGGAAGAAAGCAAGGATGCAGAAAGTACATTATGTTTAATTAAAAAAACAGAAAAAAGGAATATAAACAAAAACAGAAAAAAAAAATAAACAAAATCAGAAAAAAGTAATAAAAAAAAATTATACAATGGGCAGCACTTTTGGCCGTAAGCGCTACCCATTGTGTTACCCATGAGCAGTGATAACTCTATTTTATATAGAGTTATTTATGCATCTAAACATAACTAATTGCTTGAAATCAAGTGTAATATGTGTTAAATATAGTAGTATGAATAAAATAACAACATTTATGGTTTCAAGATGAATGCCATTCATAATTTAGCACTTTGTATGTATATTGGTAGGTTTGATGTGTTTGTTCAGTGCACCTGCAGTCGAAGCACGTGCACCAGGAAAACAACAGTGCATCTGCACAAAATGCATCTACAACAGGGCAACTGCACTAGGTGCATCTGCATTATCCTGCACTAAAGACAGATTAGTCAACATTGGAAGCACCTCAATTCATACCAATGCATAAACACCTCTATGACATCATGCTTAGTCACAAGTCACATGGAGTCACATGCCAACATGCAAAAGGAGGCGCCTACAATAGAAGACCATCATGAAGGGTCATTGATGAAGGACACATGGCCTTCCACGATTGGACCTCTCTTTGAGGTTGAGTGTTTGACTCAATCCCCTTCATCAAAGATCTGAAAAGTAACCATGAAGCATCCTTAGGTTAACTTGATCCCCAATCAAACCCTCACTTGAAGAAAACTTCCAAGGCTATATAAAGGCTTCCACTTCTCACTTGAAGACATATCATCCATACACATTCCATTATAGTTTATAATTATTTCCTTTCTTGTATTTTATTTCTTTTTATAGTTTTAAGTTAGTAGTTAGTTTGCAAGAATGTAATGAAGGAATTGACGACTTCTCCCTTCACTTATTCATCTTAGTTAGGTGCAGGAAATTAGTGCATCTGCACTGCTGGGCAAACTTATGCAAGAGTACTTCAATCAGTAATCTCTACCCTATTGATATCTCTTGTACTTTCCATTATATCAACATGTTTTGTTCCATTTATCTTTGTCTTGCAATGCATATTATGAGCTAAACCTCTTTAGTTGAGATGTTCTAACTTTATAATGAGCTTTTGAGTAAGTTATTGTGTTTTCAAAGTGGTGTATGCATTTTTGGTTCTTGTGTTATACTACATCCATCTTATTTTAAAGTTGATCACTTAAAATGAGTAGCGTTATATTCACAGACATGGTTTATAACTAGAAATCAAGAACTAATAAGGGTGAGTATTTTAATGAAGGCTTTGTTAACTTGTTTAATAAAGAAAACTTTGTTAAAACTTAAAACCATGTTAAGTCCTAGACATAGGATAACATAGTCCTTTGGGTAATGCAGTGAGTACTTAAAAGGCAGGAGTGTACTTATTTAGCAACTTAGACAAGAATTGTAAGAAGGCAAGAAATGAATTGACAACTTCTCTTTTTACTTCAAGACAAGGTTTTAAGAGCTTGTAATGAAACTCTGAAGAAAGTAGCTGAAAGGCACATACTGGTGCAACTGCACTCAAGTGCATCTGCACCACAGAAAACACAATACTCTTGAAAGTGATTTATTTAGTGAAGACATCTTAACTATCATTCTCAATTGATTTCCTCCATATTTTCTTGCACATTTACATTCTGTTTTCCTAAACATTAAACACCCAAAACTGTGAGCAGTGTAGCTGCACTAGATTATGCTTTCTAAACATACAAAAGTTTAACCAATCCCTGTGGGTTCGACGTTTCTCATCACTATATTACTTGTTTGTGACTGTGTATATTTGCACATATTTTCACACACCAAGCAGCGCTTACGCTGAAAAGCGCTACCCATGCCCAAAATGCGCTGGGGCGATGGGAAGCGTTTTTCCCAGGAGCGCTATCCATGGCTATCAATGAGCAGCACTTTTTAAGCGCTGCCCGTGGGAGTGAAATCAGCAGCGCCAAGTTTAGCAACGCTCAAAAGCGCTACCCATGGCTAAAAAAAAGCGCTGCCCATCCCCAAATCTGCTGTAGTGAGAGGTGTGGAAAATTTGTTTTAATGGTAGGTTTGTGGGACCAGGTAATGATTTTATTCCTTCAACTTGGATTCATGATACTATTCATAGCTATGGATCTTTGCATGTTATTGTCCTTTGAAGGATTTGGTCTGCAAGGAACATGTATATTTTTTAAGGCAAGCAGTTCAAGCCATATGAGATTGTTGCTCAATCCCATGGTTTATTGAGCGATGTTCTTTCAGCGTTTGATCCTGCTATGTCTACTAGTAGAGTTAGTTCTGGGATTGAGGTCTCTTGGACAGCTCCTCCGGTTGGTTGGGTGGCCCTTAATGTCGACGGTAGTGCTCTTCAAAGTCCAGTGGTTGCCGTGTTTGGAGGTCTAATAAGAGACAGTAATGGTCATTTTCTCCGTGGGTTTTATGGCTCGCTAGGGTGCTCTACTATTATGCACGCTGAGTTGAGTGCCATACTACACGGTTTGTCTATGTGTTGGGATATGGGTTACTAGAAGATTATCTGTTACTCAGATTCTTTGAATACCATGAATCTAATTGACGGTGCAGATGTGTTGTATCATAAGCATGGCAATGAAGTTGCTCTTGTTCGGAATCTGCTTGCTCGTTCGCGGGAAGTGAAGATTCAACATGTGTTTAGAGAAGCCAACTTTTGGCAGCTTTTTGGTTAGTTTTTTCTGCCAATGTGCTGCTTTTTTTGGCAGCTGTTGTCAGTTTTTTTTCTCAACTTTTGTGCAGTTTTTTGGTCAGTTTTTTCTGCCAAAATCTGCTATTTTTTGTCTGTTAGTGGCAAAATGTCTAAAATGCCCAAAAAAATAGACACGTGGCGCGATAGTGGAATTTCTAAAAATGTCAATTAGCTAGCATATTGTTTTATTATATTAGTATTAATATTAGTATTACATATTAGATTAGATTAAATATTAGATTAAATTAGTATTAGATGTCACCGTATAAAGGATTTTTTTTTAGATAAGCGTCACCGTATAAAGGATGATCACAACTATTTCTAATTAATCTAGTGCTGCTTCTTTCAATTTCTCTGTGGCTGAAACTATATAGATCCAAAGTCATATATATCATTCCACCAAATTTAGTCCCCATAGTTATTTACTGTTAACTACTTTTCCATCTCTTCCATGCTTGACACCTTTTTTTTGATAAGCAATGATAGTGGGGGATGGGGGAATGTTAGTTTCTCGGGTTTGAATCCGAGACCTCCTTCTTGCATTCATTTGGTGCACTTCTTCGATATTCTTTAGCTCGCGAACTGAGTTATCTACTTGGGATAAAAGTATATAACTCCATGCTTGGCACTTGATGACATCTAGTTCATAAAATTAATTTTACCATTAATGCTCCCAAAATTGGATCACCAAACACATCGTAATCTCAAAACCAAGAGTTAAAATTCTACTTATTTCTCTTTAAAATTATTAGAAAAAGAAAAAAGTTTGATGTCATGCATTTGAATCTCTACTGCTTTTACCAACAGTCCAACAACTATTGTATACCACGTCCAAGGAAGGTTAGCTAACATTAGAAATGTTCAAAACAGTCTTCTTGGCATTAAAGGCTTTGTTTGGAGTCATTTTTTTTCTATAAAAGGCCTTCCACTTATTAAGCTCAAAACAACAAATCTTTTACATATACTATTATTTTAGCACAAAGAAAAATAATCTTTTGATTACCATGGCTTCCAAAAGTTGCTTCATCTTGGCTTTTTTCATTGTTGTTTCCTTCTCAAGCATGAACATAAGCCTGGCGGCTCGTAATCTTCTGCAGACAACTCCAGTTGTACCCTCTCTTCCACAGTTGCCACAGTTGCCACCTTTGCCTACATTTCCAACAACATTTCCTACTATCTCATTCCCCTCTCTCCCACAGTTGCCACCTCTTCCTGCCCTCCCTACCTTTCCAACTGTTCCACAGACTCTGTCACCACTTGCTGCCACTTCACTTCCAAACATTCCATTTCCCACTTTGGCCCCCACCCCTTTCATTGCTCCACCACCTTCATAAACTACTAGCCCCTGAGTTCATGATATTGCTACTTTGCTTGTTAATGATTATGTATTAGCTATACCTTATACTATATACTATACTATGTATTTTTCACTTATTGTTGGGGAGTATTAGTCTTGAATTTTTTTTTTCAACCTTTCATTTTTCCCTTTTTTCTCTCCCAATCTTGTGTGTATACACTTTTCCCCTATTATTGCTTCATGTACTTGGAGACCTGTTGTAGAATATACACTTTTCAATAAATAAATGTTATCTTTCATAAATATACATGTTGCTCTTAACTCCTTACTATTTTTATTTTATTATATTTTAGCATTACAATCATTTAAGCATTACAACCACTTGCTGCAAACCAGAAATTTAACAAAATATATAGAAAAAGATAGAAAGACAGGGGCATAAATCAAACGCATGGACATAAATATTAGGCTCTATTTAGTAAAAAATAATCGATAAGCTAACTGATAGTAGATGTGCTTATAACAAATAACAGATAAGTTAGCTGAGAGTGGATAGATAGTTGATAAGTTGATTGATGGCAAATGAAGTGCTCAACCTAAATCACGGTGGCATAAATCAAACGAATGGAGAAGTTTAACCAAAAAAATGCATGGAAATGAGGGATCACCAAGTTATAAGTCTTAATAAACTTAAGGTTATTTTGGGTTTGGAAGTTGACATAGTGTGACAGGATATAAACACAAGGTTTGATTGATTTGGCTATAACCCAACGCTAATGGCCAAATTACTAAAAAAAAGTGAAATTAAAGAGAGAAATTTGGTGACAGAAAACGTAAAATTTGCCTTTAAATTATTCACCAAATTTTGTGACACCAAAATTTGCGATGAATTTTAATTTTTTTGTTACTAATTTTGGTCGCAAAACTAACTTTTTCTAGTTGTCACAGATCCATAGTTGAAAAGAAGGGGGCAATTGCTCCCACAACATAACTTTTCTACTTGAATATGCTTCATAAAATAATATGACTCCACAAAAAATAAATATACATCCCCCAAGACAAGACAAGCTTTTTATAAAATGAACGTGAAAAGTTACCAGTGATAAATGAGTGAATAAATTAGTATTAATTTTATTTATTTATTTATTTATTTATTTATTTTTCATCAAGTGTAAGCAAACATTTTGGTCTTCGAAAGTGAGACAATGTCACTATAGTCCTATATTGTATTAGGGTTACAAAAGCATCCCAGACATGTATTCCTTTAATCAATTTTGTCTTTTTGAATGTATTTTTTTTAGTCAAATTGGTATGTTTTTCATTAGTTTGTATAATCACAAAATTAGTAAATAGAAGACACACTCGAGGTTGTTTTTGAAATTTCGACACTCTAAGACTATAGTGGCAGTGCCTCACACATCTGAAGACTAAAATAACTATTTCTTCATTCTTTTTTATCCCTCCAATACTAAAAAATATTGTGTCACAAAACATATCAATTTTCGTCGTTTTTGACATTTTTTGTTATCAAAATATGTATTTTGTAAAAAAAATATGTATTTTGTAAAAAAAAAAACCCTTTTGCAGAAATATCATAAACTATTTGTTTGCTCCCTACAAAACAAATTTTTTGGATCCGTCACTATGGCCAAGGTGTTTTTTATTTTCTTTATAGTAAATTTAACTCTTTATTTGCCCCTACTAAACACGTTTTTATAATACATCTCAAATTCTAACTTTTTCTCATTATTTAAAACATATGATATTACCATCAACATAACACATCTTAAATTCTAACAATGAGTATTAGATCACATCTCAATCTGCCTTTATAAATATCTTAGTTTTTATAAATGAGTATTTTGTTTTGAGTGGAGATAAGAAAACATTAGATGTTGTCGATATAATTTCATTTTCTTTAATATGACTATTTTTAGTATTTGAATACTCTAACTCTACATTTTCATTACAAGAAAAATTGGACTTTTCGGCGGGCAAAATCCACCGGAAAAGCCAAAAATCCGCCGAAAATGTGGACTTTCCGGCGGATTTTTGGCGCCGGTAGCCAGCTCGCAGGAAACGGTTTCTGGCAGATTATCCGCCGGAAATTTCCGCCTGATCTCGTGGCGCCGAAACATCCGCCGGAAAATCAAAAAAAAATTCGTATGAATTTATCCGCCGGAAAGTCCACAAATCCGCCGGAAAAACCGTTTTTTTTTTTAAAAATTAATTATTTTTATTTAAAAAATTAATATTATCAGATGCAAAGCTGCTGGTCTGACTCATCACCCTGATAATAGGTATCATCAGGTGCAAGAAAAGCACTAATCGAATCGATATTATTAAGATCGATGTGGGGCTGCTGGGGTGACCGCCGCTGGGGGTGCTGGTTTGGCCGGTTTGGCTGGTGGGGTGACTGCTGCTGGGGCTGCTGGTATGGCTTAGATCGAAGAAATTTGCCAAAGAGAGGAAAAGATTTAGTAGAGAGGAAGAGAGGAATTTCAAGAAGAGATTTAGTAGAGAGAATGAGAGTATTGGTAGAGGTGTGAAGAAGAAGTGGAGAATGGAGAATCCGCCGGAAATGTCACTTACCGGCGGATTTAGGGGGTTTCCGGCGGATTTTCAAAAATCAAATTCCCCGCTCTTTTCAAAAAATCCGTCGGAAATGACGTTTCCGGTGGATTTTAGTCGGTTCGTCATTTCCGGCGGATTTTTAGGTATTTCCGGCGGATGTTTTCGTAGACCCAAATCCGCTGGAAATGACGTTTCCGGCGGATTTAGGGGGTTTCCGGCGGATTTACCCCGAGTTTTTTTCAAAAAAATCCGCCGAAAAATACCTTACCGGCGGATGTTTTTTTAAATTTTTTTTTCGTAGACTAAAATCCGCCGGAAATGTTCCGGAGAAAAAAAATCCGCCGGAAAAACCAACAAATCCGCCGGTAATGTTTCGGCGGATAAAATCCGCTGGTAAGTCCTAAAATCCGCCGGCAATTTTTCGGCAGATGTCAATCCGCCGGAAAGTCCTGGCCGGTAAAAACAGTTTTTCTTGTAGTGTTCTAGAGAACTAAAGCAAACAACTATGCTTGTGAAACAAAGTATTTTGGATGTCAAAGGTTCCCCAGAGAGAGTGCTCTGCTAGGGTTTAGGTGTTTCCCATGCAATGCCTCTCTTCCCTAGCTCTGCTAGGTCATCGTCGCCGCAACAGTGCAGTGCTCCTTGGTGCCTTCACTCCCTCTCTAGGATGCTTCCCCTCATTTTCAAGACTTGCAACTAACTCGAAACATTGTTGTTCGACCACCCCTCACCCGCCTGGCTTTTCCCCTTCTCCTCCCGATGACGGTGAAGCAGATCTCCCTCCCCCAAAACCTCCTGACCCTCCTTCTCCCCCAGACCCACCAGATATGTCCTCATAGCTTCTCTTTCATGCCATCCTTCTTACTCCTAAGTCGCGACCCCCTCTCTCAGCTCTTTGTTCACCGTGGGTTCTGCAACCAGTTGCTGTTCGAAGCTTATGCCCTTCAACAAGACTCACCTCATTGTCAAACATAACACACGATATTGTTCACGCAGTTCGACCAAAGTTTGCCTACGTCTGCGACTACAGAGTAGCTGTAGTTCCGTTTTATTGATTATGTTTCGATGATCTTGAATACAATTACAAATCAGATTAAATAGCTTTGTCTCTCAAAACCTAACGGGCCTGGGCCAAAGCATAAGCATATAAATATATCTACACAACTACTATTTACAGCTTCCCTATTTTCCTTATTCACATCCCCCCTCAAATTGATGCGGGTCATCAAGGAGCATCAATTTGCTGACAAGAAATTGGTGGCGTGGAGAAGGAACAGCTTTGGTCAAAATGTCTGCAACTTGAAATTGAGTATTGATATGAGGGATGGATATAACGTGATTATCATAGGCTTCACGAATTGCATGACAATCAACTTCGATATGCTTAGTACGCTCATGAAAAACCGGATTTGCAACAATCTGAATGGCACTTGTATTGTCAGCATAGAGAGATGTCGGGTCGGTTTGAGGAAATCCAAGTTCACCCAAAAGGCCACGAAGCCAAAGTATTTCAGAGCATGCCGTAGACATAGCACGATACTCCGATTCGGTTAAGGATTTAGAGACTCTCGCTTGCTTCTTACTTTTCCAAGAGATCAACGAAGAACCAAGAAACATGCACCAACCCGTGACAGAGCGGCGAGTGTCGGGACACCCAGCCCAATCAGCATCACTGTAGGCACTCAACATAAGGGGGATTCCATTAGGAAAGAATAAACCCCGTTGAGAGGTACCTTTCAAGTAGCGAATAATACGGCGAACCGCTGCAAGGTGAAGATGACGAGGAGAATGCATGAACTGACTTACTTGCTGAACAGCAAATGAAATATCTGGTCGTGTAATGGTCAAGTAGTTAAGACTACCCACAAGCTGTCGATACAATAACGGATCAGTCAAAAGTTCACCCTCGTCACGGTGGTATTTAACATTAACTTCAAGAGGAGTATTCACAGAATTAGCGGATTCGAGGCCAGCCATAGCAATAAGGTCGGTGGCATACTTGTGCTGATGGAGAAATATGCCCTTAGAAGTAGAATGAACCTCGAGTCCAAGAAAATAATGTAACAGACCAAGATCTTTCATTTGAAATGAGGCTTGAAGCTTTTGTTTAACTTCCTGTATGGATGCTGCATCAGAACCCGTAATGATCATATCATCAACATAAAGAAGGAGTAGAACAATGTCCGTAGATGTGCGGTGAATGAACAAAGACGAATCATACTGACTTTGAGTAAAAGAGAACCCAAGTAAAGTGGAACGGAATTTCGCATACCATGCTCTAGGTGCCTGTTTCAAACCATATAGAGATCGTTTGAGCTTGCACACCCCCTCAGATGAAGAGAAAAGGCCGTGAGGGGGAGTCATATAAATATCCTCAGTCAGGTCTCCATGAAGAAATGCATTCTTGACATCCATTTGGTGGAGAGACCACCCATTAGAAGCAGCTATAGAGAGCACCATTCTAACAGTAGTCATTTTAGCAATCGGTGCAAAGGTCTCATCATAATCAATACCATATTCCTGTCTGTTGCCTAAAGCAACCAATCGAGCCTTATACCGATTGAGAGATCCATCAGAATTTAATTTCACAGAATAAACCCATTTACAGCCTATGGGTTTGATACCAGGAGGGCAAGGAACAATATCCCAGGTGAAGTTGTCCTGAAGGGCCTGAAGTTCCTCATTCATGGCACTGACCCAAGACACATCTTTAACAGCCTGCGAGTAACAAGTAGGAATAGATGTGCCAGTTAGAGAAGCAGTTAAAGCAGTATGGGAAGAACCAAACCTGTCTGGGGAATATCTGTCAGGTGCTCGAGACGTTCTACCAGAACGTCGGGGTGCCGGCGGTACAGAAGCAGGATCAGGATCAGGAGCAGGATCAGGATCAGGAGCCGGATCAGGAGCAGGATCAGGATCAGGAGCAGTGTCGGAAGGGGAAGTGGGAACGAGTCCTGTGTTATCAAAAAATTTCGGAAGTATAGCAATATCATTCAAGCCAAGAGAAGAGCAAGGAAACATAGACTGATTATCAAAAAATGTCACATTCCTAGAAATGCGAAAACGACGGTTAGAGACATCATAACACACAAAACTTTTATGAGACTGACTATACCCCATAAATGCACATTGGACAGATTGTGCTCCAAGTTTATGTCTTTCAATGGATGGGAGGTGCACAAAACATACACACCCAAAAGTATGTAAACGACTGTAATCAGGCTGAGTTTTAAAAAGACGTAAGTAAGGAGAATCAAACTCAATCACCGTGGAAGGAAGACGGTTGATCAAAAAGACAGCTGTGGAAAGAGCCTCCACCCAGAATTTGGATGGAACAGATGCCTGGAGAAGTAAGGTACGTGTCACATCCAACAAGTGACGATTCTTACGTTCTGCAACACCATTTTGCTGAGGGGTATTGGGACAAGATCGTTGAGACAGTATACCTCTTTGTTGTAAGAACTCTTGAAACTCATGAGACATATACTCACCACCTGAATCAGACCGGAGAATTCTAATACTGGTTTGGAATAGATTTTCAACATATATCAGAAATTTCTTAAACATAGAAAACACTTCAGATTTAGATTTAAGAAAATAAATCCAAGTAAAACGGCTATAATCATCGATAAATGTGACAAAATATTTGTAGTGAGCAAGAGAAGCAACAGGAGAAATCCCCCAAACATCACTATGAATCAACTCAAAACACGTAGAAGCACGATGTGCACCAGACGGAAAAGGAAGGGTTTTACTCTTAGCTAGTTTGCAAACAGAACATGAAATAGAGGTACTAGAGTCTATCAATTTAGTACCTAACACACCAGTCTTAAATAAATGAGACAAAACAATAGAGTTTGGATGGCCCAATTTTCTATGCCAATCCTCACATGCATTCAAAACACTATTACAAGCAAGAGATAAATGATTTGAATGAAACTGGAGTGGAAACACTCGTCCAACCTTAGGCCCCTTCGCGATCACCTTCCCTGACACCCGATCCTGCACAAGCCAACCATCCGGAGTAAGATTAACATCACAACCATCATCCACTAATTGACCAGCAGACAATAAATTTGAGGCAAGCCCAGGTGCTACCAGCACATTTCTAAAAGTAGAATTTATGTCACCAACATTCGTTATAGGAAGGGTACTACCATTAGCAATTTGAATTTTTTGATTACCAATATAAGAACGTAAATTGTGCAGGAGTTCAGAGGAACCCGTCATGTGATTCGATGCACCAGAGTCAAGTAACCAAGCAATGAAAGAAGACATACCAGTAATACCCAAGGCAGAAAGAGCAGATAGTACCATTTGTTGAATTAACTCAGGCTGAAGAGCACTACCATCAGACGCAGCAGGGATGGAAGGACCAGCAGCAAAGGTAGATGCACTAGTGGTGGAAGGACCAGCTGTAGAGTTAGTAGTGGCATGGAATGCCTGTACTGGACGCTTAGTCGGACGAGGAGGACGCGTGGGACATGCAGAGATGAGATGACCCTGCTGTTTGCAGTAATTGCAAAATTTCTTAGGACAACTACGAGCAACGTGTCCAAATTGTTTACAACTGAAGCATTGAGTTTGGCGCATATCGCGGCCCACGCCTCTATTCTGCGCAGCATATGCAACGGTCACCGGTTCAGAATGGACAGGATCATGAAGCATGTTTCCTTGAGTATTAAGACGCTGTTCTTTCCTGAGCAGCTCACCAATACAAGTATCTAAGGAGGGAACAGGGTTCCTATTCAGCAGAGCACCTCGAACGGCCTCAAATTCCGGACGAAGTTTCATGAGAAATTGGTCCCGTTTACTAGTATCATAAACATCACGAACGGCCGACAGAGATGCCTTGGGGACAGCAGCATATATAATAGCAGAGTGTTCTGTCCATAAATTTAAAAAACCGGAATAATATTCTTGAATTGACAAAGTACCTTGTTTGTAATTGGCGATCTCTAACTCCAATTGAAAACGCTTGGCTGTATTGTCCTGATTGTAAATACGCTGCAAATAATTCCATATTTCCTGAGCAGTTGAAAATGCTCGCAAGTTATTGATCATCTGAGGATCAATAGTACTGAGGATCCAAGAAATAATCTGAGCATCTTGGACTTCCCACGCGTCTAAGGTGGGTTTATCTGCTGGCGCTTTAGAGACCCCATCAAGGTGACTCCATAATCCTTTTCCTTTGACATACATCTTGAACTGAAATTCCCAAGCAGCATAATTCTTGCCAGTAAAGCGAACACAAAAATTATCTCTTCCTTCCGAAGCCATTAAAAAATTTACGGTAGCTTGCAATATATAAAAAGAAGCTCAAAGTCAAACTGAACCACAGTAGCGCACAGTAGCGGGAACACACAATAGCGCACACCCAACCACAAATGCAAAAAAAATATCTTTCCAACAAAAACGCGTACAACGAAGACGATCTGAGAAGCCACGAAAGAGATCTGAGAAGCCACGAACAGCGCGATCTGAGACGCGAGGAGAACCAAGGATGCGATGATCTGAGGAACAACGATGGAAACCTGATCTGATGAACGGCGATCTGTGAAGAACACGACGACGCGGAGAACACGGCGCGCGACGAGAACACGAACAGGAACGCGACGACGAACGGATCTGGGAACGAGCTGAGATCCACGAGAGCGCGCCGGCGAACAGAACGGAGAACGAACTGAACGGAGAACAGAACGGCGCACGGAGATCCACGAACGGCGAACAGAACAGAACGGAGAACGGAACGGATCTGGGAACAGAGATCCGAACTACGCACGGAACAGACAGAACGGACGAACGACGCACAGAGGACGACCCACGAAAAACGGAGAACCGAACCAGAAACGGAGAACCGGAAACCGGACCACGAGAAATCACAGGGATGATCGGAACCCTACTGATACCATGTCAAACATAACACACGATATTGTTCACGCAGTTCGGCCAAAGTTTGCCTACGTCTGCGACTACAGAGTAGCTGTAGTTCCGTTTTATTGATTATGTTTCGATGATCTTGAATACAATTACAAATCAGATTAAATAGCTTTGTCTCTCAAAACCTAACGGGCCTGGGCCCAAGCATAAGCATATAAATACATCTACACAACTACTATTTACAGCTTCCCTATTTTCCTTATTCACACTCATCTCCTCCAGCTCTTAGCTTCTAAACAATAGGCCTTGGGGCCATTTGGCCTTCAAATACAGGGTAAGTCTAGACTTTCCTGTCTTTCTTCCTGCACCAGTTTTGTGGGTCTTTGTTTTGATGTTGTGAAGCCTCCTGTCATGCTCGCTGATGGAGCTAGTTAAACGATTGTGGTTCGATTGGGTGTCTAGTTCAGTCCTACGATGAATTGTGTGTAGGGTTTATTTGAATAAAATAATTGTTATTGTCGGCCGCTCTTGGTTGTTTTAGCGTTTGATTATGTTTTGTTTTGAGTTAGTTCATTTAGAGCTTTTTATTTAGTTCATTAGGATCTTAGTCGTTCAGGTGCTAGGTGCTACTCATATGCTTATTGTTGTTGTTTAGGAGCTCAGCTATACCTGAGTGTTGTCCTTTATTGGATCGGTTGGTGCTTTCCTTGTAAGCTTGAAGGTTACATTATGTGTAATGTTAGTGGCCTTGCCCGTTCAATGAAATATTGCACATTTGACAAAAAAAACTATGCTTGTCACCAGGTAAATATTTTATTTTATAATAAAGTATATTTTGAAAATGCGTGAAAATGGAGTGACTCATGCCAATACACGAGTATCTTGCTAGTCAAAAAAAATGTAAACATATTCCGCTAGTGTGTAAATAAATAAATAAATAACGATACTCCTCAATCTCAGGCTAATTAAGTTTTTTGGAAAATGACACATGATTTCCACACGAATTAAGACCTTTAAGAGGATGAGTCATATATGTGGTGAACTCAGTTAGATAAACCAACAACAACAAAACTACTATAAACAAAGAAGCACTCAATCGTTGTATCTCCCTCCTTCCGTCCTTTTAAGGAGTTGGCCATCCTATATTTGAATATTTGGAGCTACAACTTAGTAACAGCCAACCACCTTATCAGTCCAACCTAATAAAATGGTTTATTCAAATACAGGAAGGTGAACTAACAAAAAGATTGTTAAGACTACGTTACCTTCCTTAAGAAGCTATTGTAGTTTTTCGTTTCTCCCACCTCTCTAACTCTGAAGTAGTGAAATCTATATAAGAGCAAGTAATCTCCTTTAGCTTCTCACACAATCTCAAAGCAATTTCCCCATTTTAAAACTTCTCCATTCCTCTTCATTCTTGCAATCCATTCAGCTATGGCATCAAGCAAATCCTTGATCACAGTTTTCCTTCTTGCACTGACTTTCTCAAGCATGAGCATGAGCCTAGCAGCTCGCCATCTTTTGCAAACAACTACACCAAATTTGCCAGGTATTCCCACTTTGCCTACAGCAACATTACCACCTTTGCCTTCATTTCCTACATTGCCTCAGGGAAATATTCCCACTTTGCCTAAACCAACACTGCCACCTTTGCCTTCAATTCCAACAATGCCTCAGGGCAGCATTCCCCAATTGCCCACTATCCCATCTCTGCCTAAATCCACTTTGCCTCCACTTCCTAGCATGAACATCCCTACCATTCCAACAACAGTCCCACAAGTCACCCTTCCTCCATTGCCAGCCACTTCACTTCCCTCCATCCCCACAATTCCTACCACTATCCCCTCTATTCCATTCTTCTCTCCACCACCTTCAACCACCAGCCCTTAAAAAAATCATCCACTTCTTCAACTTGGTATCTCTGCCAGGTTGCATAATGTGGTCAGTGGAATGCATTCAGTAGATATAGTATGATTCCGTTCATGTATGTGAGTGCTTTGTGAGGTTATCATTGTATCTTTTATGTTTGGTGTGAAAAACAGTGTAGTTTCTTTTGAATTCATGAGTTTCTTGCTATTGCCTGTACTTTTTCTTCTATTATTACAGATTACATATTATGACTGATTGATTACACTAGTATACAAATGGGATGTATTGTCTTCTCTTCTTAACTCTTTTAACATCTTAATTTTCCCTTTAATCATATTTGTACCACGGACACTGGAGCCATAGGCTTGTTAACACTTGATACCATACTCTACCAGGTAGTGAGTAGTAGTTTTTTCAGAAAAATTAAAGATACAAAGATATTTTTTAAAAAGCCAGCAAAGTTGCATAAATTCCATTAACCATGAAGAAAGACTTAAAAGAATCGTTTTGTATGTACACTAGTAGGTATCAGAAAAGCTATGTTAAAATACAGATCATTTATGCTCGGCAAAATGATCTGTTTGTCAATTATTATGAGTAATAAAATTTTGGGCTACTAGAAAAGTTCAACAATAATACAATTGGCCATTACGAGATTGACAATTGTGGGAATCAACTAATTAAGAAATGTCAAATAATAACTCAAGCAGAAGTCTAAATTTTCAGTAAAATAGAAAGCTTTGCAGTCTATAAAATCTACCGGTTAATGGATGAGAAGTGCTAAGCAAGTACAACCACCATATATTCTCTTGCTTAAAATGCAACTGAGTATGCAACCATGCATATACATTCATTATTGAAGCTGCATTTTATTTACTCTATTTGTAAATTGTAATTAACTCAATTCTTCCTACTTAGCAGATCTGGACCCAAGTGAGGTATGGGCTAATTGATGGTCAACTGTAGACAGACACAGACACCGTGAAGGTAAAGGTAAATAAAGATAAAAGAGTACAGGGGGCAGCCTATTAAAATATCTATAATGCAAAGCTGCTTATCTAACAGTAATTAGTGCAATTAATGAGTTAAACAAGTGTATCAAAGTGAAACTGGACCAGGCTTCGGGAAAAAAGTAAATTGCAGGGAAAAACCAACTGAATTGTCCGCAAATAATCCCAGAGTTATCATTTGTAAAGTTAATATCAAGAAAAAGAAGGCCAACTACAAAACACAAAATCATTAAAATGCAAGAAGTTGATCAATTTGCAGTTTTTGATCTGTATTTGACATGACATACTGAGAGTCATGCACATCAAAATTTGGCGTCTTTTAAAACTAGCATCGATATATTTATGAATCATTGTTCTTTACGTGATTTGTTCTTCCGAGGTACACTAATCTTTTTTTTCTGCTTACTGTATTCAATAATACAAACTAACAATGTTAAGTGTTTCAGCTCATGAAGTTTTTTATAGGAAGAAAAAGGCTTCTCAGTAGTGTATAAATGCCATTGAAATTTGTGTCTAGTGGCAACCATAGGAAATGGATGCGGGACACACAACAATTCAGATTTTCAGTTAATCTAACCAACACCAACGCGACTAGCATTTGCCAATTGGCAATAAGTACTCTGTATCAACAGCTAATATAAACACTAATCTAATATACTAAATATAAACCAATGACGCTGGAAAATGGCTAATACCAACCTCTAAATATTGAAGATTTAGTTGTCATAAGCCAGAAACTCTGGTTTCATAAGTCAACAGACTGACCTAACAAATCACTCAACAAAACTGAATCCAACAAAATTGTGTTTTGAATACATCATAAAATTCATAGTATCTAATTGGCTTCATATTTGGGGTCTGCAATAACCAAGTGATATGCTATAACCAAAGCAAATATGAACATGCCAAGATAGTCGGCAATGTATCCCAAGGCTTGATCATCAACCATCTTTTTCTTCTTGGAGGAGGCAATCAAAACTAAATATGATTCAAAAAATAAAAATCAAACTCCAGACATTATGATCAATGAATCATAACATTTGCCATAAAAGATTGTTTATTTTCTTCTCCTTTTTGTAACAAGCAATCAAATTGTTTATGTTGACATTGCTTACAAATTAGATTAGAATATAAAGCAGTAAATCAGATAAAGTGTTGTAAAAAGAACAAATTGATCAACAATCACTGAAGGAATTACTCCATTCAAATTATGCGAAATCAATAGGGATCTTGTAAAAACTGAGCGTTTAAAACGAAAGTCAATTGAAACTGAACCAAAGAAAACAGAAACAGATTTTTCATCTCAAAATTGACCTAAAATGTAAAATCGCTTCCACCATCGAAAAAAATAAACTAAAACAAAAATGCCATTGATAAATGTTGAGAATTGAATGTCGAAACAAACAGATGTAAAGGATGAAATTAAAGAAAAAAGAGAATAAGAAACTGACCTTAGAGTCGCTGAATGAAATTATGTGCGGGATCGGGATCACTGTGAGTGTCTGAGCGGGTTCGCATTCTCTCTTCTTCAAAAAGGAAAGTTGGGTTGACCATTTGACCTGGAGTTGAGACGAACCGTTAAACGCAGTCGTTTTGTTTATGCTGAAGTTTGCCAAGAGAAAAAAATGTGGCTGCTGGGATTCGAGCCCAGGTCTCCACGGCCACAACGTGGAATTCTCACCACTAAACTACAGCCACTTGATGTTAAACACTGCAAACGTTTTAATTTTTAACTAGTATTTTACCCGTGCACCTTACCCGTGCATACGCACGGTGCACGGGTGATATTGTATGGTCGGTGTATTGCCATGAAGTCATAATAGTAATTTGGAAGATAATCATAAGTTGTGAACGATGTCCAAAATGTATAATTTGAAATTCAAAGTTGAAAGAGATAGGTATTATGTCATATAAGATACAAATGAAAATTATATTGAGTCGAAGAAAATAAAGGAGATTGACAATTAGAATTACTTTGATCCATAATAATGTATTTGGACATTAGAGGTGAAATATGCATCCCCGTTGACACTCCTATTGCAGCACCCATTGCTAGTCTCTCGTTGTCGCTCCCGTTGCCACATGTTAACGATTTAATATTAATTAAATCATATTCGTTTAATTATAAGTAAGTTATTTTGTAATGGCTAAAGTTGTATTTTTATAATTCTTAGTGGTTAAATTGATTGATTTTAATAGTTTTAATAGAGAGATAATAATAAATAATAAATTTTAGACGGAGTAAAAATGAAGAAACAAAATCGGTATCTTCTTATAATATTAATAATGGAGTAAAAGGTAAAATATGCAGCCCCGTCGCTCTCGTTCCCTCTCTCTTGTTGGCGCTCTCGTTCCCTCTCTTGTTGGCACTTCCGTTGCCGCTCTCGTTGTCAGTCTCTCGTTGCCGCTCCCGTTGCCACATGTTTTCTTTTTTTCCTATATGATTTAATATTACAATTGTTAGTGGTTAAATTGATTGATTTTATTTATTACATGAAAAATTGATTGATTTTAGTAGTTTTAATAGAGAGATAATAGTAAATAGTAAATTTTTAAATATTTAATTATTGAGTGTGATATTAATTTAATAATTTATTTTTTTGAAATAAATAATTTTGAAACTATTGTTAGAGGTATTGTTTTTTTTGACAATTGGTAGTAGTTAAATTGACTAATTTTAGTAGTCTGAGTAAATTATAGAAATAGTTAAAAAAATTATGTTTTTAGTAAAAAAACGGACAAAAAAGTGATTTTTTATGGAAAGAAAAACTGAAAAAAATTGGAAAAAAAACCTGAAAAAAAGTTTGTTTTAAAATTTGCTGTTTTTTGTCCTTTTGCCCGGTTGCAGCTTCTGATTGTAGTTTTCAACCAGTTTTTTGTCCCTCTATCGTTGCCATTCCCGTGGCCTCTCCCGTTGGCGCTCTCGTTGTCACTCCCATTAGCGTTCTCGTTGCCACTCCCGTTGGCATTCCCGTTGGCATTTTACTCTTTTTTAGTAATTATAAAATAGTTATTTGGTAATTTTTTGTAGTGGTTAAATTGATTTATTTTAACAAAAGTAGTTAAATTGATTAGTTTTAGTAGTTATTTTGTAATTTTTGGAAGGGGTTAAAATTTTTTTACAATTCTTTTTTTGACAATGGATATTGGCTAATTGATTTATAGTGACTAATTATTTTATTAATTTTAGTAGTTTGAGTAGATTATAAAAATAGTGAAAATTGATTTATAGTGACTAATTGTTTTTATAAAAATATTGACAACCGTTTTTTAAAAAAAAATAAAAAAAGCAGTGTATAATTTTTTTAAAAAAAAAATTGAATTTAAAAAAAACTGTATTGGTACTGTAGCGCGTCAGAAACGTCACTGTAGCGTACTGTAGAGTGACATAAGCGGTACTGTAGCGCACTGTAGTGATACTGTAGCATTTTGTCTTTATGTGGTAAATTATCTATTTTGCCCCTAAATTGTGACAAATGTCAAAATTTGGTGATGTTTAAAAATGTAAATGTGCTGGCATATGTTTTGATTATATAGAAAGTAGATATATATAATACACTGCAAACGTTTTAATTTTTAATATATAATACATGTCGTAAATTTAATTCGAGACACATTCATTTGTTGAACCAACTTCTTACAAGCAAAAGGTAATACAAATGGTTAGATAATTTTTACACGTACAAGCAAAAGGTGATTATTAATTGTAATTTGTAATATGAGACTATACCAGGTTTATACAAAAAAATATGAAAAAATGGTAATTATTTTATTCCTTAGAATGATTTATACCCGACAATAAATTTTAAACTTCGTAACAAATGTGGGAGTCAATATTGTAATCTCCACATTTCTAAAAATAACTTTTATATCCCTGAAACTAACAACTGCATAGTTGAAAAGATTTCCTGCTCAAAGTTTTGTCTTATTTTAAAATGTAATATTTTTAATAAAAAAATGGGTAAAAACATCCTGACGCGTGCGAATTACAGATATTTTTTTTGATATACGAAACATAGATATATTGCTAGTAATAAAGAAAGAACATAAGTGCAATTTAGCAGGGAGAGTGAAATTCCTTGTAAGAAAAGGATAGTGTAATTCTTGTAAAAAAAGGAGAGTGTAATTAACGAAATGAGGATGAGTGGTGATTATTGTCCTAACTTTGGTTGGATTGGCAGTTTTAGCGACATGAAGACGTCATGTGTGTCGTGTTTATTTGCCATTTTTTTGGTACTTATAAGTTTAGGTGAGTTGGGCTCCGGGGGCTCATCAGGGTCAGGATAGGTCTCAGCACTCTTTAAACGATTACAGAAGTACTTACATATCACCCATTAAAGAGGTCACCACGTCGGCGGCGGGAGTTGAGCTTATTTGCATTTAGTCAAAACTAATATAAAAAAGTATAATTTTGATTTTTAAAATGTAGTAGTATTTTAAAAATGTGTGAAAATTTCCTTTGTCAAAAAATCAAAAAATAATAATATATTAAAAACAAGGAGAGGGTAATTTTTGTCAAAAGAAGAAAAACAAGAAGAGTGTAATTAACTCAATAAAAAGGCGGGGAATGCTTTTTTAACGGGAACTAAACCCCTTCTTATTCAGGCTATTTCGCACATGTCTTTTCAGAAAAAATAGTAGTCTTGAAATGGAAAACCATCAAGGAGCGGTACAAAACGAGAGGTGAGCAAGAAGCAAATGACGAGAATCAGAAGAGATATGGGAGTGAAGAAGCAAGTAGTGAGACCTGGAACAGGTCCCAAATCCCTTCCTAGTCAGAGCGTCAGCGTTCACTGCACCGATTTCGGTTTGTCACTCTCACTCTCTCTCTTTCCCCTTCTAAACCCTAACACCAACAACACACACATCAACACCATTGTTTTCTTATTCATTTAATCATATTCTTATTTTAGCATAATCTAAGATGCACCTCTTGTTTGATGCTCTAATAACATTCTGTTGTCGATGATTTTGTGACAGGGAAAAGCCGTGACCTTTCTCAGAAGTTCTGGAGGTTAGCTTTCCCTTCCTTCCTTCCATTTTTAGCTTTCAAAATCACTTGTATTATGTGCTCATTTCATTATATTAATTAATTAAATCGATCTATTTCCGTTCTTTCGCTTACAGCACAAAGGATCCTGGCCAGACCCCTTCCACATTCAAAATCGGCCAAGGTTTCGTTATCAAAGGTATATTTAGGCCCATATGCATTGGCTTATTTGGGCTTATCTACTAGCATATAAGTACTTGTGAAATTGTTTGGGAGAGTTTATGACTGTGAATAAGGAAATAAGGAAGTTTGTAAATAGTAGATTTATTTATATATGTATTCGGCCCAGGCACGTTAGGGTTTCACATAGAATAGCCTATTTAAACTTCTTAGTGTTTGTACTCAATGACCGATCGAAATACAATCAATAAAACGGAACTACAGCTGCTCTGTAGTCGCAGACGTAGGCAAAGTTTGGCCGAACTGCGTGATCAATATTGTAACAGCCCAGGTCCAACGCATTGGCCACCCCGGCACTATTACCTCACGGTCTTCTCTACCCCTCTTGTAGAATTTTTGCCTTCCGTGGGAATCGAACCTTGCACCTGAGGCATAAGTGCAAGTTAAACACACCTCCCACTACCAAGTGTCTAGTTGTTGTGTCTGCTGTATCTAATTATGTTCTTCCGTGTAGAGATCTGATTTGATGGCGAGACGCGATGATGCTGCTTTGGCTGCTGCTCTGCAAGCCATAGCTCAAGCTGTTGGGAATCAGCACTCTGCTGCTGATGTTAATTTGTCAATTCAAGAATATTATTCTGGTTTTCTGAATTTATGGACAGAACACTCTGCTATTATATATGCTGTTGTTCCCAAGCCGTCACTTTCGGCCGTCCAAGATGTTTATGATACTAGTAAACGTGATCAATTTCTCATGAAACTCCGTCCGGAAATAGGAACCCTGTTCCTTCCTTGGATATCTGTGTTGGTGAACTGCTTCGGGAAGAACAACGTCTCCACACTCAAGGAACCATGTCTCATGATCCCGTCCTTTCTGAACCTGTGACAGTTGCATATGCTGCGCAAAATAGAGGCCCAAACCGTGATATGCAACAAACTTAATGCTTCTCACGTAAACAATTTGGACATGTTGCTCGTAGTTGTCGTAAGAAGTTTTGCAATGACTGCAAGCAGTAGGGTCATATCATCTCTGCATGTCCTACACGTCCTCCATGACCGACTAAGCGTCCGGTGCAGGCATTCCATGCCACTACTAGCTCTACAGCTGGTCCTTCCACCACTGGTGTATCTAGCTCTGCTGCTGGTCCTTCCACCACTGGTACATCTGATGGTGGTGCTCTACAGCTTGAATTAATTCAAAAAATGGTACTATCTGCTCTTTCTGCCTTGGGCATTATTGGTATGTCTTCTTTCATATTATGGTTACTTGACTCTGGTGCATCGAATCACATGACGGGTTCCTCTGAACTCTTGCACAATTTACGTTCTTATATTGGTAATCAGAAAATTCAAATTGCCGATGGCAGTACCCTTCCTATAACTAATGTTGGTGACATAAATTCTAACTTTCGAAATGTACTGGTAGCACCTGGGCTTGCCTCAAATTTATTGTCAGCTGGTCAATTAGTGGATGAAGGTTGTGATGTTAATCTTACTCAGGATGGTTGTTTTGTGTAGGAGCGGGTGTCGGGGAAGGTGATTGCGAAGGGGCCTAAAGTTGGACGAGTGTTTCCACTCCAGTTTATTCCAAATCATTTATCTCTTGCTTGTACTAGTGTTTTGAATGCATGTGAGGATTGACATAGGAAATTGGGCCATCCAAACTCTGTTGTTTTGTCTCACTTATTTAAGACTGACTTGTTAGGTACTATAAACCGATGGATTCTAGTGCCTCTATTTCATGTTCTGTTTGCAAATTATCTAAAAGTAAAACACTTCCTTTTCCGTCTGGTGCTCATCGTGCTTCTACTTGTTTTGAGATGATTCATCGTGCTTCTACTATGCTTGGAATGATGTCACTTAGCAATGTGAATTAAGAGGGAATATTGAGATATGCTTTGTAATTCAATTGCTTGTAAATATAGGTAGGCGCTAGTAATACAGATAGGTGTAGAAAGTAAGTCTATTATGGGCATAGTCGAAAGTGTGGGCCTGGTCGAAATCATGGGCCTGGCTTATCTATATATATATATATAGTAGCATGTACAGTTATATATGATTCTTCAGAAGAACGATTTTATACAATACAGTTTTTTAATTCAGTTTTACTGCATCATTGTATTGCCCTACCTTTCTCTTCTCTCTAGCGCTTTCGCTCCTTTCCCTCTCCCCTTCCGCCGTTTTCCCCAACAGTCTCGTCTTCATCTCACTCTCAACTTTCCGCACCAAGAGCTACAGTGTCAGAAACTGCCAATAGTTTGCCTACCGAGCTGTTATCTGAATTTCGAAGTGTTGCTTTCACGGACAACATTTTGGAGACTCTCAAACAAGACCAGGATCCCACCATTAGGCTTCAAACCATAAAGACCAAGATCAAAGGCAATAAAGAACTGTTCACTCAAGGACAACTTGATGAGGTGGAGAGCACTGTAAAATTCTTAAATGAATTTTTGAGTGCCTATAAGCACCTTGGAGCTTAATTTGCAAAATTATAAAGGGTCAACTCAACAAGACATTGCTACTAGCTCTAGGAAACTTCAGCAAACGGGTGTGTGAAATTGGCTCATGCCAAAGAATTAAAGAACTCGCATTAAAGAACTCGAAGATGAACTCAGGAAGTTGAATACTCAAAAGGAAGCCCTTCAATCCGAGTCCTCGACACATGATGCAAAGATCGAAGCTGATATGAAAATTCTTGAGCAGCTGATGTGCCTCATTTTAAGGGACAAGGCCAGATTACTCAATGCGGAGAAAGAGGCTGATGATGCAAAGGGTGTGTTTTCACTGATGAGAATTCAACTTGGTGTATGATTTGGTGAATAAGTAACCTTATTAAGTGGGTTTGCACTGGTGTTTTCTCATTGGAGAACAGAGTGTCTAATTCAACATTGTAGAATTAAGTCTCTATCTAGGGAATGCTAACTTGGGTGTGTGATTAGTTTTCAAAGTCCCTACATTTTTTTTTGGCTTAATTACAGTTTTGGTCCCCCTAATATATGTCACTCACGAATTTGATCCCTCAAGAATTGTTTCCACGATTTTGGTCCCCCTATTTTATCAATTTGTAAATTCGTTGGTCCCCACCAATTTGGTCAAACATTTGGGTGAGTTGGCACTGACTAATCCAATGTGGCATTCCACGTTGTCATGCCATGGTGGAATATAATAAAAAAAGATGTTATGCTTCAAACTCAGAGAGAAGCATTCGTTCAGAGAACCAACGTTTCGTCTTCGTCTTCTTCGCTGTCTTCTTCCCTTCGAGCTTCAAACTCAGAACAGAAGCTTCACTGAGAACCAACGTTTCCACCTATTTCGGCTTCCATTCCTGTCGCATTAGGATCGTGTGAGCTCGAATGTCTCAGTTTTCCTCTATTTCGTCTCATGGGTCTTCACAGAGAAGAAGAGTAGTTCGTTGCCGTTGTGGATTTGAAGCTCCATTAAATACTTCTTGGACAAACGAGAATCCTGGGCGTAGGTTTTATGGATGTGCATTATTTGAGGTATTGTTCTTCTTTATCATACGATTTAGGGTTTACATTGGGTTTTGTGTTGACTGAAATTACACACTTGTTTTTCAGGAATTTGGTAAGAAACAATGTCATTTCTATCAGTGGTATGATGAAGAGATGAGTCCTAGAGCCAAAGAGTTTATCCTGTATTTGATGAGAAAGGCTAGTGATTTGAAGGACAATGTTATGCAATTGAAGACAAATGCTAGTCAATTGAAGACCAACGAATTTGAATTGAAGGAAGCAAAGAGGGCTCAAGAGGAAATGAAGATAAAGATGAAAATGATGTGGGGAATTTTAGTAATTTCTTGGGTGATTATTATTGTGCTTGTGTTTGCATTGGTGGCAACACACATGATAAAGTAGTTATGTTTTAGGGGAGTAGTGTGTAATGGTTTAG
This sequence comes from Astragalus membranaceus, assembly GCA_039519185.1. NCBI lineage: Eukaryota > Viridiplantae > Streptophyta > Magnoliopsida > Fabales > Fabaceae > Astragalus > Astragalus membranaceus. The sequence goes on along the minus strand of CM076851.1, from coordinate 4,586,753 downwards.
GTATTATGGGTTATGTTGTATTTTGATTGTAATAGTTTAGGGGTACTATTATGTTCATGAACAGAATTGTATTGCAGATTTAGTGTAATGAAGATTTAGTTATGCTTGTGTTACATAATTTGGTTATGCAGATTTAGTTGTGTTTGTTAATCATATGCTGTTCTTGCTTACAATCAATAGTATATGTTAAACAGAATTTGGACAGAATTTGGAACAGAATTTGGACATCATAACTGATATGGATTTCAGAAAAACAGCATATGTTAAACAGAATTTGGACCATAACTGATATGTTAAACAGAATTTGGACCATAACTGATATGTTAAACTGGTACATGCAGATTTATGTAGATAAACAGCATATGTGAAGGATATGCAGATTTAGTTGTGTTTGTTAATCATATGTTGTTCTTGCTTACAATCAATAGTAAAAGCTGTAAAAATGAATGACTTGAAAACTGTAAAAGCTGAAGTATATGAATGACTTGGACCATAACTGATATGTTAAACAGAATTTGGACCATAACTGATATGTTAAACAGCATATGTAAAAACTGTGAAAACTGTAAAAATGAATGACTTGAAAACTGTGAAAACTGTGAAAACTGTAAAACATCAGGTGCTGTGACTTGAAAACTGTAAAAACTGATATGTTAAACAGAATTTGGACCATAACTGATATGTTAAACAGAACAGCAACTGATGCATATATTAACCAAAGGCTCAAAAGGCCATAATTACATTGTTAAGGCTCAAAAGGCCATATTTACATTGTTAAGGCTCAAAAGGCCATCATTACATTGTTAAGGTCCTAATCGTGGGATAACTAAAGGCATATGCCATGACACACTTAATACAAAAAGGCATATACCATACAAAAGTGGACCACCTTTACAAAATCTTACTAAAGGCATATGCCATCAGACCCTTAATACAAAAAGGCATATGCCATACTTCCTAACACTAAGCAGGTTGTGATCCTTGTGGTTGAGTAGCTTGTGATACTTGTGGTTGTGATCCTTGTGGTTGTGATCCTTGTGGTGCTTGTGATCCTTGTGGTTGTGACTCTTGTGGTTGAGTAGCTTGTGATACTTGTGGTACAGCAGCTGTCTTCTTTGTTCTTCTCTTGTTTCCACCCTTTGGTATGACTCTATCAGCAGCTGTCTTACCCTTACATGTTCTTACATTGTGGCCAAAATTGCCACATTTTTTACACTTCACAGCAGAGTGAAGTCTTGGTAGTTTGTTTTTAGGCCTTGGCTCATCATTAGACTTGTTCCTTTTCTTCTTGGGCCTCCCTGGTGCTCTTCTCATAACCGGTGGTAAGATAGGTTCAGTGTTTGTGTCTGGCCATAACTTGGGTCCATTGGATGGCTTCACAATGTAAGAGTATGTGGTCAAGAAGGTTGATTTCCTGTTAAAAATTCAGATCAGAATTGTATTTATATCAGAATTGAATGACAAATCAGAATTGTATTCAACTCATAAATTTATACCTGTAATATTGAGATACATAGTCCTCTGGATTCACCTTGTTGTGCCAAATACAAGCAATTGCATGTGGACAAGGAATTCCTGAAAGGTCCCACTTACGACAGGAACATGTTTTCTCTTTTAGGTTGACAATGTATTGGTCAACCTCATTTGAAACCCCAAATAAAGCAAAGTCATCATCAGCATGCCAGAGAGGAGACCATCCATCAGCTTCTCTTTTCAATCTTTCAAGAATCAGTTGAATTTTAGGACAAATATTACCTTTGTACCTTTCCATTAATGTCCTTTGAGTCACAATCCTCTCAGTGATGTAATTCTTCAAGCCTTCCAACAAGCTGATAATAGGCTTCTCCCTATGATCCAAAATAGCCTTGTTGAATGCCTCGCACATGTTGTTGACTTGTAGGTCACATTGTTTGTGTGTCTTGTAGTGAGACCTAGTCCAAGTAGATGGTGGAAGTTGCATCATATCCTTCCACGCATCTTCATTCATCTCCTTCATTTTCTTCATTGCCCTTTCCCAATCAGGGACTGTTGTAGCCCTAGCAGCCCACCACAACACCTCTTTCATTTCTGATCCGGGGTATTTCTTCCTCCAGTTTCCATACAGGTGCTTTACACAAAGTCTATGCTCAACATTATCCCATTGGCTTTGAATAGCAGGCACTAATCCCTGAAAAACATAATTTGTTATGTTTAAAAGAAAAAAAAACAAGAAACAGAATATTGAGTTGTTACATATAAATGAAAAAAAATTAATTACCTTCTGCTGATCTGAGATAAATGAATATTCTCTTTGTTGCAAGTCACACAAGTCATTTACCAATAGGTCAAGAAACCACTGCCACGATTCCTTTGTCTCAGCTTCTACCACTGCATATGCTATGCGCAGCATCATATTATTCCCATCTTTACCAACTGCAGACATTAGTTGTCCACCATGTTCCCCCTTTAAGAAGCAAGCATCAAGTCCAATTAAAGGCCTGGATGTGTATGCAAATGCAGCCTTACAACCTTCAAGGCATACATGTATCCTTTCAAAAAAGGACCCTTTGGACTTTCAGCACACTTGATAATTACTGTGCTATTAGGATTTGACCTCCTTAACTCCTCTGCATAGCTCCTTACATGGTTGTATTGTTCAGCACCAGCACCTTGGATCATTTCTATTGCTCTTCTCTTAGCCCTATATGCTTGAGCATGAGACAATTTAACACCCCACTGTTGAAGACATTCTGCTGCCAGCCCCTTACACTTCATCTCAGGAGTATGCCTCAAAGTGGAAACAAATTTTTTGGCTAGCCATTCAGTCTTTGCTTGTCTGTTTCTTGGTGTCCTATAACAGCTATGCTCATCTGTGAAACTGACAATTTGCCAATAATTGTTCCCACTCCTCTTACTAACCCTCAAATGGAATGGACATTCCTTAATACACTTAACCACCATTCTTTTGGTATCATTTTGTTTCAAGAAAACATTTTTCTTAAAACTCATAGCATATTCCTTAATAGCATCCTTAACCTGCTGCTTGTTGCTGAATTTCATGCCCACTTCCAACTTAATACGCTCCCCCATATTAGGCATCTTGAAATATGGAAATTTAGGAGGTTCGTCCCCATCATCTTCACTGCTTGGAGGTGTGTCTAGATACTCAGAATCATAATCATCCTCACCAACAAATTCAGCTAAAGCTTCATCAGAATATGCACTGTTCCTTGACACACCATCAGATTTTACCTTGTTCCTAACTTCATTAATAGTCTCGGGAAGGAGCACAGTTGTCCAATCCCATTCCTCATCATAATCATTATCAGTAAAATTTCCATCCACATTATCTTCATCAACTTCACTCTCATACTCACTTAGGTCCCCTTCACTATCATCCAAATCGTTCACTTCATTAGCAACATACTCCTCATCTTCCTCACTATCTAAGTCACTAACATCCACCACTTCTTCCACCACTTCATCTTCCTTATCAGCCACAATAGGGGTGTCAATAAGATGATCCACATAGAGTTCAATTACCTTATATCCCCTGGCAGCTTCAATCATTTCCAACACATCTTGGTCATTTTGTAGTGGTTTCAATCCACGTGCTAGTGCTAACTTAGGGGCTCTATACCAAAGGCATTGGAAGCCTCTATAACCTAGACTTTTGACCAATTTTGCAATCTCAATATAGGACATGTGGTCGACATCCCAATCCCAATTCATTTCAGTTATTTCACCCTGGACATAGACCTTTGTAGGGTAATAGACAAACATACCCCCATGGTTGGTGTGGTTTATTATATGCAAGTATACATAGTCACACAAGTAATAAAGTGATAAGAAAGGTCGAACCCACAGGGATTATGTATTGTAAATTTTTGTAGTTCAAAGTGTACACTTAGTGTGTCTACACTATTCAGTATTTTTGGTTTGGAGTTTTCAAAGTAAGTAAAATAATAATAAGCAATAAAATGTGTGAGAAATCAGTTGGAAAAAGTAGTTGAGATGTTTTCACCAAGTACTTTACTTCTAAGTGTTTTAATGGAGTATGTAGTGTGGGAACACTGGATGTAGGTGCATCAGTTTGTGCCTTTCAGCACTTCTCTTCAGAGTTTCATTACAAGCTCTTATGATCTTTGTTTTCTACAGTAAAGAAAGGTTTGTCAATTCCTCCCTTGCCTCCTAACAATGATCCAAGTTGCTAAATAGGTTCACTCTTGTAATTTTATTATCCTAAGAACTATGCTATCCTATGTCTAGGTTTTAGCATATATTTAACCAAGTTTCCTTTATTAAATACTTGTTCCTATTAACTCTTGAGTTCATAAATGTAGCCCATGTCTGCTGCTACAAGTTTTACCTATTCTAAAGTGATCAATTCCAGAATAAGTTGAAAGAAGTGTTATGCAAGAGTTTAAAGTGTTTACACTACATAAACCATAATAACATAGTTAGAAGTTCATTACAAGGTTAGAACATCTCAACTTAAGGGAATTTAGCTCATGTTACTCATGTTATAAAGCAAAGAATATGCAAAGTACATAAGTAAATGAATAATAAGGCAAAAGAACTTAAAAGAGTAGAGATTACTTGAATAGAATATCTTTTGCATTAAGTTCCCAAGTTGAAGTACAATAAAGATTTCTTACACGAATTTCTTCAAAGTAGAAGTGAAGGGAATGGTTGTCAAACACTTCCTCACCTTCCTCTCCTTAGAAACTTAAAATAAAACTAAACTAAACCTAAACTAAACTGAAAGATAAAAGATTTAAAGATGTGAAAGATGATAGAAGATAGGATGATTTTTTTTTCTTGTGAAGATTTGATATCTATTTATAGGCTTGAAAGCTTTCCTCTTGCAAGGGGTTTCCTTTGGCGCGAAAGATAAGCTGAGGAGACTGAACATGGTTAATTTGTTGACAACCAATCAAGCAAGCTGCATAGGTGGTCGCTTGCATGCATAACAAAAGATGAGGTCCATTGGAGAAGTGCCACATGTCTTTTAGATAAGCTTGAGTCTTGCAACTTGATTTTTATGTGTATCGCCGACTTCTGCAAGTGGCTCAGCTCCAGGTGACTAGGCATGACGTCACAAATCAAGTGTGGAAGCATTGAAATGGTCTTTGAATGTTTTGGTATAAACTGCAGAATTTAGCAGGTGTTGGCAGTGTTTCCACTCCTAGTGTTTCCACTCCTGCAGTAGCTGCACTGAACAAAAACATCAAACCTAACAAGATGTGTGTATTTTGCCTAAATCATTGCCCTTTATCCATTTGAATATTTAGAATGCTGTTCCTTGATAAATAAGCTATAAATATATATAAATGTTCTTGAAAATAAGCAATAACTCAAGCTTGATTGTATGGAATAACTCTATATAAAATAGAGTTATCAATGGTGTATCTGGAATCTCAAGCATGTGACTTCTACAGGCCTGAACACATTAACAAATCAACAAAATTTCACATAACAGAGAATAAACACAATATAAAACTAAGAAATTTAGGGCAAACTTGTTCCATCTACCACAATCTCAATATAAATCAATTTTTTGGGCATATGAAGTAAAAATCACACAAAACAACAGACCGGGGGGGGGGGGGGGGGGGAACAAAGAGGATAAAAAATGAAGTAGTCAAAGCCGTAAACATACCGTGAAACATACTTCTGCTCCTCATTCTTGTTTGAAGAAGCATTCGTCCCTTCATTTGTCTCCTTCGTGTCATATGGATTCGTGGCCATTTGCTTCGTCCTTCGTCGTCTACAGTTCCTCTTGTTTGGTTCCATTAGGGTTTGATCACGCAAAGCTTCGTGTGGGTTCGTGTGGGTTTAGGATTCAACTAGAGTTATGGTTCGTGTGGGTTTAGGATTCAGGGAAGGGAGACGATTCGGGGAAGGGAGACGATTCGGGGAGACGAAGGTGCGTGGGTAGCCATTGAAGGGAGGGTCTGAAAGGGTAAGATCCACGTTTAAGAGTGACTCTGCAAGGTAGCCATATTAAAAACATTTGTTTAAAAAAATAACATATTTTAATTTAAATGCCAACTAGGCATGCCTACGTGGACTGCCACGTAGGTTAAGTGAGTGACAGGTCAGAATCAATTTTGACCAAAATACCGGGGGACTATGATTTTACAAACTGGAAAAATAGGGGGATCAAATTTGTGAAATTAAAACTTGGGGGACCAAAATCATGAGATGGTGAAACTAGGGGGACCAAAACTGTAATTAAGCCTTTTTTTTTAATATAAATTTGCTAAGAGGGCCGAAGCCCAAAAGCTTTGTTATGTACATACATTTGTAGTGTACTTTATTAATAACTTGGTTATCATTTGCAGTGTTTTTTTATGAGTACATTCTAAATTAAGATATTGTTGCATGAAGATGATGATTGATGATTCATAAGATGATGACTTAGGGGATGAAAATAATGATGTTCAAACTTCAAAATGCACAAGTTATATTAATCTGAGAATCAGGGCCGTCCCAAACAATTTGGAGGCCCTGTTCAAATTTTAAAAATTGGGCCCCTAATTATACTTTTATCGAATGGATCACCAAAATCTTAAAGTACTTTATTTAAATTTTAAATAACATCTCAATAGTTTGTTAAGTAGTCTGGTGTCTCATGCTTGACACCAATTTTAAAGAACCGTATCGGTGACCGACTCGGTGAAGGGTCTGACCGAGGAGTCTATAATTGAACTGCGTGACCATTAATTCGGTCCCAATTAAAAAAAAATCAAATTTTTAGGACATATAAATTTGATATATCTAAAACTTAATTTACTTAAATTAAACTCATGAAAAACTAATGCATCGAGTTTGGAGAAAAAAAGTATATTTTTTAATTTTAAAAAAGAATATACTAGCCATGGAGAGTACCAAAAATTGGGAGAATGATTTCGTCAAAAAAATTGTGGGACGGCGTGTTTTTATATTGACATGAGAGAAAATATATAAAACTATTTGCAATAAGCTATTAGATAGTATGTTGGTGTAATGGCAAAGGCTTTGCGCAATGTGTAGCATGTACTGGGTTCGAAACCTATGTTTTGGGAAAAGTTAGTTCGTTTTTTATTTTAAAACAGCGAATTAAAATATAAAAACGTCTCTAGAGAGATTCGAACCGGCATCAGGTGACTCACAAAAGGTAAAAATTACCGCTGAACCAGTAGCAGACTATTAATAATGTATTTGCGAATGCTAAATACATATACATAAATATTTTTTTGGGGTCCTAAAAACGTGATATTGGGCTTGGGCCCTGTGCGGTAGCACAGGCCGAACAGGCCCAAGGCCGGCCCTGCTGAGAATGCAAATGCGAATAACAATGTTACTGGTGATGTAAAAAACATTGATAGTGACCAGACGGAGGAGGTATCGATAGATGGCGGCGCTCCAAATGATGAAGATGTTGCATCTTTTTATGGATATAATTCATATTCTCAACTTAATTTGTTTGTGTTTTCCAATTTTTATTAGGCGATAACCAAATACCTGGTAATAATGTTTTCTTTACAATACAATATTCATCTATTTTCGATTCAACCAGTAGGATACCCGTGTATACTCACGGGTGCTGTACTTTTTATGAATGAACTTAGACAGTATTTAAATAGTCTGAACATTACCTCATGAAAATAATGACAAATTTAAAGTAGATAAAAATGAGTTTCAAATAAAAAATAGATAAATATTAAAATTTAAAAATGTAAAAGTATCATTTAAAACCATTCTGTGCATTTATCCCGTGTTTTTTTATATATCAGTGCAGTGTTTTTTGTATATCAGAGTTGTTATCTCGTGTTTTTTTATATATTAGTGCAGCTATCCCTTGTTTTTTTATATATCATTGCAGTTATCCCCGTATTTTTTTATATATCAGTGCAGTTATCCCATGTTTTTTTTATGTATCAGTGCAGTTATCTCATAGTTTTAATTGATTATTTGAGTTGATTAGTAGATTATAGTAGATAGTAAAAGATAGATAGTAGATTATCAATAAGAAATATTTATCCTGTATTTTTTATATATCAGTGACAATTATTTGTCCTTTTTTAGGTATTAGTGACAAACATTTGTTACGTGCGTTTTAAATATTAATCAGTTTAAATAGTCATTAAGCCTTCTTGTTTTTTTAGATAGTAGGTTTATAGTAGTCTTTAAAAATTATAATTATCAATGACAAATACTAATCCCGTGTTTTTTTATATATATCATTGCAGATATCCCGTGTTTTTTTTATATATCAGTAGAGTTATCTCGTAGTTTTAATTGATTATTTTAGTTGATTAGTAGATTATAGTAGATAGTAAAAATTAGATAGTAGATTCTCAATAAGAAATATTTGTTTTAAATATTGATTAGTAGTTTAAATAGTCATTAAGTTTTCTTGTTTTTTACATAGTAGGTTTGTAGTAGTAGTCTTAAAAAAGTTAATTATCAATGACAAATATTAATATCTCGTTTTTTATATATCAGTGCAGTTATCTCGTAGTTTCAATTGATTATTTTAGTTGATTAGTATATTATAGTAGATAGTAAAAGAGAGATAGTAAATTATCAATAAGAAATATTTGTTTTAAATATTAATCAATAGTTTAGATAGTCATTAAATCTTCTTGTTTTTTAGATAGTAGGTTTATAGTAGTCTTCAAAAATTTAATTATCAATGACAAATATTATTCTGGTGTTTTTTCTATATATCAGTGTAGTTATCCCGTGTTTTTTTATATATCATTGCAGTTATCTCGTAGTCTCAATTGATTTTTTAATTGATTAGTAGATTATAGTGGATAGTAAAAGATAGATAGTAGTTTATCAATAAGAGGTGATAGTAGATTATCAATAAGAGTGTAAACAGATTTTGGAGAGAAAGATTAAAATTTTAAGGTGATAACTTTTTCCAAAAAGGTGATAGTTTTTTTGTTTTTTGTTTTTTAGTGGCTCATTTACATTTTTATAGGTAATTTTAGTAGAGTAGTGTTTGTATAAATTTAGAAATTTAGTTAAAAAACTAAAGTGAAGTGATAAGAGAAAGAGAAGAATTGTTTATGGGAAAAGTAAAAGTAAAGTAAAAAGAAAAAAGTAAGAAAGAGAGTGTAAGAGAAAAGTGAAAAGAAGGAAAGAAAGTGTAAGAAGAAAGAGAAAAAAAGTAAGAAAGAGTGTGTAAGAAGAAAAATAAAGAAAGAGAGGATAATAACACTTTTACCCTTAAATTAGATATGTGTCTTGTTAATAAGAGATCTAAATTGGTAATTTCATAGGAGGTTTGTTTGTATAAATAGATATTAGATTAGATAAATAGATATTAGATTAGATTAGTTAAAACACTAAAGTGAAGTGATAAGAGAAAGAGAAGAATTGTTTATGGGAAAAGTAAAAGTAAAGTAAAAAGAAAAAAAGTAAGAAAGAGAGTGTAAGAGAAAAGTGAAAAGGAGGAAAGAGAGTGAAAGAAGAAAGAGAAAAAAAGTAAGAAAGAGAGTGTAAGAAGAAAAAGAAAGAAAGAGAGGGTAATGACATTTTTACCCTTAAATTAGATATGTGTCTTGTTAATAATAGATCTAAATTGGTAATTTCATAGGAGGTTTGTTTGTATAAATAGATAAATAGATATTAGATAAGAAAGCGAGTGTAAGAAGAAAAAGAAAGAAATAGAGGGTAATGACATTTTTACCCTTAAATTAGATATGTGTCTTGTTAATAAGAGATCTAAATTGGTAATTTCATAGGAGGTTTGTTTGTATAAATAAATATTAGATAAGAGATATAAATTTGTAATTTCATATGATGTTTGTTTGTATAAATAGATATTAGATTAGATTAGATTAGATTAGATTAGTTAAAAAACTAAAGTGAAGTGATAAGAGAAAGAGAAGAATTGTTTATGGGAAAAGTAAAAGTAAAGTAAAAAGAAAAAAGTAAGAAAGAGAGTGTAAAAGAAAAGTGAAAAGGAGGAAAGAGAGTGAAAGAAGAAAGAGAAAAAAAGTAAGAAAGAGAGTGTAAGAAGAAAAAGAAAGAAAGAGATGGTAATGACATTTTTACCCTTAAATTAGATATGTGTCTTGTTAATAATAGATTTAAATTGGTAATTTCATAGGAGGTTTGTTTGTGTAAATAGATAAATAGATATTAGATAAGAAAGAGAGTGTAAGAAGAAAAAGAAAGAAATAGAGGGTAATGACATTTTTACCCTTAAATTAGATATGTGTCTTGTTAATAAGAGATCTAAATTGGTAATTTCATAAGAGGTTTGTTTGTATAAATAAATATTAGATAAGATATCTAAATTGATAATTTCATACTAGATTTGATTGTATAAATAGATATTAGATTATCGTATGCATCCCACAGACAGAGATGTGTTCTAGTAAGATACTATTTTCTTATTCTTGTGAAGCTTTTCACCCCCTCCATGTGTGGAGGTACTTTTTTCACTAATTTTTGGGGTTTCTTTTATTTTATGTCATTATCATGGTTGTAGGTGATTCAAATAAATATTACCCATGATTTGAAGAAAGATCACATCCCATAATCTAGCACTTGATAAAATACAGTATTTTTAAATTGTTCATTGCTTAATCTTATGATTTCTCACCATGATTGCTAAACCAATACTATTAGTATTAATCCAAGATATTAACATGCGTCATAAAAAACAGTCAAAGAACTAAGGAAAGCAAGCCTTTTATTTTTAGTGCTTTCACTTCATAATAACACATAGAGAAGAGAATACAAACATGCACCATTCAAAGCACAAGCAATTCTCCTAAGGCACAAATTCAAAACAAAGAAACCAACACTAATTTAAAAGCTCCTTTCAATTTCAACCCCACCATTGATGTACAGCAACTCCCTCATCTCTCAACCTTCCATACAAAGCTAAGCATTCCCAATATGCTTTTACACTCTTCTTTTTCTTCCCTTTCTGCCACCATTCATTCTTACACTCTAAGAAGAGTTCATCCACCAAACAAATTGTTCCTTTCTTAATCATCTCCTCCACTATCTCTGCTTCTGCTTTCATCACAACATACTCTTCTTCCATTACATGTTTGGATAACCAATCAGAAACATCTCTATGTGGCTGCATAATTCTGTCTTCTGGGGCAACCATAAGGCTGTGAATTTCAAATTTTGTATTCCTCTTTGGATAGTTGCGTTCAAACCATTCTATCACACCCCTATTCTCCTCAAGCATACCAACACTAATAAAGAGTCTTCGTTTGTAACCTTCAAGAGAATCACCCAACAAATTAGGTAGATATTTGAACTTCTTCAAATAGCTTTTTGATTTTACAACAGCATGTCTAGGTGGCTCTAAAAGTACATCTTCAAGACCCTTCAATGCTGCTATTTTTGCTTCTGATGTCAAATGACAAAGCTTTCTCTTCGGAGAAGAAACAACCAAGTTAACAATAGGTACAGTTTTCCTCAATGCAACAATGATAGAAGTAGGACTATAGCGTCTAAGGTAAACAACTCTATAATTAGATTGTTCTCTAAAAGCAGCATTTGATGGTTTAGCTCCTAAAGGAAGAGCAACAATGCCACCAATTTTTAGAATACGATCAACAAACTCAGAATCAATAGAACTTGATGTGAACACAAAATCACAGGATTCATTAGGGAACAAGCTCTTTGCCTCTAAATCAGAATCCGTGATAACATCAACATTGTTGTTATTGAAAATACCAATACTCCCAAAACCATTTGGAGGACTCACAATTAGAGCCTTATCATATTTTTTGAGAAGCCCTTCATCAGCCATATCATGGAGAATCAAATTCAATAGAGGCCATGATGAAGTCTCAATTTTTGAAACAAGTGAATGAGAATTTGGTGAGAATTCTTTGAAAATGGTTCCTAAGAAAGGCAAGGTAGCAAGAACCATAGCCAAAAATAATGACCGAGATAAAATACGCAAAACTTGCGCATCAGGAATTCTTATAACAATAACAGTATCAAGATTCAGAGCATTTGTTCCGCTAAGCAAATGCTTCTTCATCTTTCTCCCCTTTCTAGAGAGAGAAAAAGAGACCCTTTTCAGAAACACCGAGTACGGAGGCGTAGTGAGATTAAAATTGAGTCAATTGGGCAAAATTAAGATGACCCAGATGCGGAAAAAGTGAAATTGGAGTTTAGAAATAAGAAAAGGTGAAATTTTTAGCGACTGCAAAACCTGGAAGATGTATGGTTTCCACCCACAAGAGCAACACGGTTACTTTGCTTTCTACAACATAGGAGCATCAATTGCTTCATTCTCCCTACCTCCATTGCGTGGATAAGATCAACAGATCTGTGACGTTTACACAATTATTTCCATCTTATAAGTTGAAGGAAACATCAGAAAGAAGGAAAGAAACTGTGAATGAGATGATGTTGCAGAGAAGGGAAGAGAAATTGTACTTTATAGAAAGGAGAGAGAGATGCGAAGATGAGTTGTGTTTTTGCCAAGCTTAGTTGATCACACTTTGACGCCGTGTTAGGGCAGTGTTAACATAAAAGCTAGCTAGCTGCATTAACGTACTTTGAGGTTAATTTTAGTATTCATGAGGTGGGCAATGGTGTTTTGTGTTTGCTTAAATCTCTTCTTTCTTTACTATTCTAGAACTTTTGTGGTTCTAAATATAATAATACAGAATATAATTAGATAAGATGATTTTTTTTTGACAAAGTAGATAAGATGATTCTTAGAGCATGTCTAACGGTGAGTTGGGATTCTGGGACTCAAAAGGGTCCGTGCAGGCATCACAGCACTTTAAGAAATAAAAAATGTACACATGAATTATTCATTTTATATGCGTTGACACTTGTGTGATGCAGGTTAGCCCCGCCATTAAAATTAATAAAAAAATGTATTTAAAAGATACTTTTTGGAGTTAAAATAGGCGGGTTGGTGGGTTTGCCCGCCCAAGTTTGCCAAAAACAAAGTAAAATTGACGGGTTAGTGGGTTGGCCCACTACAACCCGCAAAAAAATATTAAAAATACTTAAAAATAGTCAAAAACAAGAGGAAAAAGTAAAAAATAAGAGAGAGAGAGAGAGGTAAAGTGGGCTAGGTGGGGTGGGCTACGATAGGTTGGCGGAGTGAAATCACCAACCCAACCTGCCATTATTTTGGCGGGCTAGTAGCCCAAGCCCGTTTTGCCATCCCTAGTCCCCACATCAGCAGCCGGAGTTGAACTCATGCCCTTATAGGGAATGAGCCAACTCTTTACCAACTGAGTCAACATTCGTTCGCATACCATATCACACTTTAAGATCACATGTAAAAATAAATCCGAATTTACCTTTGAAAATTACCCTTCTCCATCTTCGAACCCAATCCATCAAATCCCCCTCCCATATTTGCATGTAATTTTTTTCCATCCATTTTATTTCAAGAAATAAAAAATGTACACATAAATTATTCATTTTATATTCCAAAAATTGAGAGTGGGAATATTTTATTCCCATTGGAATAACAAATAACAAATATTGACTTCATAACTCTCACTATTTATTTTTTCTATTTTTAATTTTTAACTAATCAATTTTTCCAAACGTTCCTTTCCTAGGAACAACAATTACATTAAAACACATTTTGTTGGAATATTATTCAAAATAATAGAGTTCTTGAGACGTAAAAACTCTATCCTTCTAGCACCTGCCTGTAAAGGAAGAAAGAGGTCAGGAGAAGGGGACTCAAGGTTAAAAAATTGAAGATCTCATCTTTGCCAAAATATCAGCGCACATGTTTCCTTCCCGAAGAGTATGAACCAAAGAAAACTGCCAATGCCGCTTCATCAAGTCTTGATTCGTAGCTATGATAGACGCATAGGCATGCGACTAATTAAGAGGAGAATTCACAAGCTGGATAGCATATGGAGAGAGTCTCAGTAGCATACTATGTGACGATGGCCATCCTCCCAAGCGAGCTGAATTCCATGGAAAAGAGCCAAGAGCTCAGCATGTAACTTATCTGTGATACCAATATAACCTGCAAAGTCTTTGATCCAGGAGCCATCTGAATGACGAAGGAGGCGCCCAAAACCAGAAAGACCCGAGTTACCCAAACTGCTACCATTCATATTAAGAACGATACAATCCTCCCTACTAGAATGCCAAGTAACCCAATGAGGGACGCTGACATTACAAAAATGTAATATCTTTTTAAAATGCTTAAAAAGGTCCTGACGCTTGTCCCAGGTTTGAACCGAGACTTGAGTTTCAAGTGGCATTTTTTTTGGTCTTGGGGTCTTTGATCCCCTCCAGTATCCAAGGAAAAAGGCCATTGAATAATTCAAAGTTCGACCGGGAGGTAAGTAAAGTCTAAAGTATGACTCCAGTTAATTCTAGGGTTCAATTTTTTATACCCCCACCACTATACATCATTCTGGGGGTATGATGTATAGATCTGGAATACAAAAAATGGGACCCTTAATTCTATCGCCGAAGATCGAACCCGGGTACTAGCCGAGTCCGCACCTTAAGATGGAGTGCAAGTGGCATTTGTTACTCCATTTATGAAAAAAAATAAGAAAGACAAATGAAATTTAACAAAGGAGAGTGTAATTTTTGACGGAAAAAAGAAAGAAAAACAAGGAAAGTGTAATTAAGGAAAAGAGTGTAATTAACGGAATAAAAACTGCAAAACCCTGAAGGAGCGGTACAAAAGGAGAGAAGGTAACAAGCGAACGACGAGAATCAGAAGAGACATGGGAGTGGAGAAGCAAGTTGTGAGACCTGGTAACGGTCCCAAGCCGATTCCCGGCCAGAGCGTCACCGTTCACTGCACCGGTTTCGGTTCGTCACTCTCCCTCTCTCTCTTTCCCCTTCTAAACCCTAATACCAACAACACACGCCAATCGTTTTCTTGTTCTTTTAATTATCTTCTTATTTTGGTAGAATCTAAGATCCATCTCTTGTTTGATGCACTAATAGCATTCTGTTGTGGATGATTTTGTGAACAGGGAAAAACCGTGATCTTTCTCAGAAGTTCTGGAGGTTAGCTTACCCTTTCTTCCTTCCATTTTTAACTTTCAAATCACTTGTATTATCTGCTCATTTCATTATATTAATTAATTAATTAATTAATTAATTATTCGAATCAATCTATTTCTATTGTCTCGCTTACAGCACAAAGGATCCTGGCCAGACCCCTTTCACATTCAAAATCGGTCAAGGTTCTGTTATCAAAGGTATATATGGATCATCTTCACTCTCTGCAACTTGTGTCTTCTAAACTTGAATAACGTAAATTCATTGTGTGATTAAATAATTTCAACTATCTTCAGATTTGTTAAATGTTTTGAGAACTAATTCATTGTGTGATTAATTAATTTCAACTATCTTTGTCTCTAGGATGGGATGAAGGTGTGCTTGGCATGCAAATCGGGGAAGTTGCCCGTCTCCGGGTAATACTGATAAATCTATCATTGTTAAATCCATTTTCTGCTTTTACTCATTCCCACTCTAATAAACTATCATACATGGAAATTGTTGCTTTTAAATAACATAGTTGTGTATGTTTATGTATGTGTGTATGTAGTTGCCAGCCAATTTCCGTATTAATATTATTGATTGATGATCTTGCAGTGCTCTCCTGATTATGCTTATGGTGCTGCTGGATTTACAGCTTGGGGAATACAGCCCAATTCTATCTTGGAATTTGAGATTGAGGTCTTAAGTGCGCAATGAAAACCTTTTTAGTATGTAAGTCCTTAGAATAATGAGTGTCATGATTATGAAGATCTTCCATTTCCATGGTTATGTATAATGGTATCCCTATTTTGTGAGTCATATCATATCAACCGTAGTTGAGTTGTTCGACTGAAATACTAATAAATAACATTCTAGTGATCTCAAAATCTCTTAATATTTCACTATATTTCTTTCGCAATTTGTTGGTCTATTTTATTTGGCAATCTTAGTTTCTGCTTTCTTCTAAGGCTATAAATGGTTTTTTGTTAATCCTGAAGAATCTTAACTCTTGTCCTTCACCTAGTCAATTATCTGGGTCCTCATATTTGCTAATAGATTGATATCAGACTTTGCAAGTTATTGCTACTTGGATTTTCCTTTTGTGAATTAATAGAGCTATTACTAAAGTCCTGTTTGAATCTAGGATATCTGGAAGTGATTATAAGAAAAGACATTTTCCTCTGAAACTCTAATATGAAAAGTTGCTTCTGGAGAAGCTAATTTTGTGTTTGAATGATGCATGCTCAAAAGCTCTTGTGAGTTTATTTATGTTTAGAATCACGACAGTTTATCATCAAACAAACGCGGAGTTTGAAGCTACAATTTATAGCTTTCACGGTGATTTGCCTCAGTACACAATTCATAGTTTTCACAGTGATGTGCATGAGGCCCTGTTATCTCGTGATTGTAGGTGTGATTTGATAGCTATGGATGGTGGTATTTTTCAATCAGAACACGTGTATTAGTTTTTTTTTAAAAATAACTAGAAATTAATAAACAATATAAATAACTGATACATGTGTTATGCTGTGATTGGAAAATAGCAGCGACTACACTTATAGAACCACACTTTTAAGTTTTATCCTCTTTTTAAAGTCAAAAGTTAATTTTAGGTACTAGTTTAGTGTTGACTGTTGACTGTCTAGCCTAATCTCAAGAGATTGTGCTTAAATCCCCTCAGAAACAGTTTGTATGGACTAAATGCCCCTTCCCCTATTTCAACTTCAAAAAAGCACCTTTAACGCCCGTGCATTATGTTGTTGTCATATTTTAGTTATGTTCCTTTTAGTTAAGCTAAGCTGATGTAGTTGGTACAGGAAGTTTAAAATAAAGCTTTGTGCAATACACGAGACCATACGATTATGTTATCATTTCTCCCTCGACGATACATAAAAAGTTGAAATTATGTTTGAATCAGGAAGGAAAAGATGACTTTGTAAACTAGATTTCAAAATATGGAACAAAACTGATAGAAAAGCACCAAATCAAAGTTAGAAGAAGCAAAAGAACAAAATGGATAAATATAAAACAAAAATAAAGATCTTGAGATGGTGGAAGAATGGGGAGATGAGGACCCGATCATGAGAGATGAGGGCATGATCTGGATAGAAGGGAGATGTGGGCGAGTTTTAGACTGAGGGAGATGGGGGTGAGGGTTGTGTGGCTAAAAGAAGGTGAGGGAGAAGGGAGAAGCTGAGATTTGGGTGGAGCTTTATTTTCAAAGTGCATACTAGCGTTTCGAATTTGACCATGCATGGATTGTTGAGAGAAGAACCGACTAAAAGAAAATTAATGGACAACAAAGAGATCAACAACGTCTACTTCTACGGCGTACTACTCTCGACCTATTTATAATAATAAAAGCACTTTTTAGGTAAATTGAATAGATCAGATACATCAGTTATTCAATGAACCTAAAAAGTGTTTTTTGTTTATAAATAAGTCCAGATGGAGTACTCATCATCGGCAAACACAAGAACACCAATTTATTGTCCAAAATATGTTCAAATCAGTGAAATGACTACAATACAATGGGTGTGTGTAGGGTATTTGGTGCTAACTACGTAAGAACGCCAAACAACTTGCACGCCTGCTACAAAATAGAGGGTGTATAAAGATGTCAATTTTGGTCAAACTTACATGATGACTCATTGTTTTGAGATGAACTCTCTAAATAGCAGCCCCAAAAGTTGGGCTAGTTTGGCCCAACGTAGTTGGCCAGTTAGGGTCGGCTGAGCCTGATTTTTATACTTCTAAAATGGGTTTTTTAGTTTTGTTTGTTAATAACTTGGTAAGGCCAGATCAGTCCAATGGGCCGATGTTTTGGGTTGAGCTAGTTACAAAACACAATCCAACAGATGTATGGGCTGGCCTAGCCCGTTTTTGTGTTTTGGCCCTGTTGGACTAGGTCAGGTTGGGTCGTGCGGGTCGATTTGACGATTCTGGGGGAGGCACACGACTTTCCAAGTATGTTGGACTTAATTGATTGTATGCAATGGGAATGAAAAAAATTGTCTAGTCGTGTGTTAAATTATATTTTGAATGGACAAACTCTTGCAGTGCAAAACACAGTGAATATAATGTCATGTTATATGGGGTACTACCTAGCAGATAGTAAGAGAAAATTATTTACCCAACTACAAGTATCAACTGAAAGGTTGTGGTACGAGCTTTTAGAGTGCTCCAATCTTGATTAACAATTGTATGTGGTCTAGTGTGTGCTTGGTATGTGACTACAATGAAGCATATAAGGTTAGCATGAGTGGGAGGCTTTTCCAACCAAAGTGGGAGTATTTGGTTGGAGGTTGTTGTTGGGTAAGCTTCCAACTCAGGATGCTCTTGTGTCAAAAGGCATTATAACGGATCCACACGGGACCACCTGTTCGTTCTGTTTTGTTCCGATGGAGTCTGTTGATCATTTGTTTATTTGTGCAACCGCACGTAGTTTATTTGGTATGAAATCCTGTCTTGGTTGCGGTTGGTGGTGGATGAGTCGTTGGTAGGAATTGCCTATTTTCGTGCACATGAGGTTCGGTCCAACTATAAGAATTCTCGCAGATTCAGTTTTCTGTTTTGGGTAGTCACCACGTGGTGTATTTGGACTCATCAGACACTACCAAAAAATTGGTTATTAGCGACGGAAATTTCGCTCACAAAATGACCAAAATCCGTCGCTAATGGTCCTTTGCGAGGGAATTAGCGAGGGGCCAGTTCGTCGCTAAATCCCTCCTCGCTAATGGGATTAGCGAGGGAATTTTCCATCGCTAATTCCCTCGCTAATGACTGCAGTTTTTCAAAAAAAAACTGACACGTGTTCAGTGTTGAATGGTTTGTTTTTTTTATATATATTTATTATTAATACTGTTAAAAAATTATTATATTATTAATGAATATTATATTATATTATTAATTTTGTGGTTGTGGTGGTGGGGGTGGTGGTGGTGGTGGTGGAAGGTGGAAAGAAATTCGTATAGGTGAGAGAAGAGGAATTCGTAGGTGGAGAGAGGAGTTCATGGTGGTGGTTTCGTGGGTGGTGGCGGTGGTGGTGGTGGTGGTTGTGTGGTGGTGGTGTGGTGGAAGGTGGAGAGAAGAAGAGGGAAAGGGGAAATCATAAGAGAGAGAGAGAGAGAGGAAGAGGAGCTCCGGTGGTGGTAGTGGTTGTGTGGTGGAGAGAAGAAGAGGGAAAGGGGAGAGTAGCTCCGGTGGTGGTGGTGGTGGGTTAGGGTTTGTAGGTGAGAGAGAGAGTAGAGGAAGAGGAAGGGGAGAGTAGGCCGTAGGTTGGTTGTATGGTGGTGATGGTGGTGGTGGTGGTTGTGTGGTGGTGGAGAGTAGAGGAAGAGGAAGGGAAGAGGAAGGGTGAAGAGGAGAGAAGAAGAGTGAGGGTGTTGTGAGTGAGAAAGAAGAGTGAGGGTGTAAACGGATTTAAGAAAAAAAAGTAAAAAAATTTGCGAGGGAATTAGCGACGGAACTGTCCGTCGCTAATTCTTGCACATTTACCAACCCCTGCACTAAGTCCCATCATCTGAAAACTGTCAAAAATTAACGAGGGAATTAGCGAGGGACTGAAATTCCGTCGCTAAATACCTGCACTGAGTCCCATCATCTGAAAACTGTCAGAAATTAGCAAGGGACTGAAATTCCGTCGCTAATTTTTAAAATTTTCGTCGCTAATTTTCAAAATTCCGTCGCTAATTCTCAAAAAATACGACAGCCCCTATTCCCTCGCAAATTCCGTCGCTAATTCCAGTTTTTGCGAGGGAACATTAGTCCATCGCTAATTTCCGTCGCTAATGGACAATTTTTTTGTAGTGAGAACAATGTCATTTTTAACGGCACCGTCTTTGCTCCCTCAGTAGTTTTCTGTTATGGATGTGATTTATTAGTAAGGTTGGTTGTAATGTCTCTTTTAACATTTCCGATTGGTACCCTCAATCTTGTTTGTCCTCTTTGTAATTGGCTTTTGGCCTTTTTGGGTGAGAGTACCCCTAGTGTTCGGTTTAATCCAATTTTGCTTATCAAAAAAAAATATAAGGTTAGCATGAATCTTATTGCATAAAATTATTATTGAAGATGAGCAAAACACATTCTAGTACTTTGATTGCAACAATTTAGATAATGATATCTCAATAGATGAACTATTTAAAGTCAAATGAGAGGTGGGAAAATGGAATTATGAGAGATCAATAACATAGTCCTAAATTGAAAGTGAAACCAATTGGGTGATTAAATTATAAAGCCGATATGAATGGATACTTTTGCTCATTCAAAGAAAAAAGCTAGGATCATTTTTTTCTTTTTTTCTTCAACATAGATTGTATTCAGTCCATGAAAACCTCTTTGGACAAAGGTATGTTTGGATGGAGGGTTTAGGAGGGGAGGGGAGGGCTTGATTTTCAACTCTAAATTAATGAAGCTATAAAATGTTTCTAAACAAAAATGAAGTGTTGTTAACAATGTTTTATCATTATCTATCATGTTATTCTTTTAATTTTTAAAATCTCAAATAGATATTAAAATATAGACCAAGCCCTCCAAATCCCTCCCCTCCAAAACCCTCCTAAATCCCCCTCCCAAACATACCCTTAAGGATAACTATCACGAATTCTTTGATGATCACCATATCATCCAATGCTTTCCATAATTTATCCATCTTCCAAGTTCCCTGCATTCCAATTTGAACTATAAGCTCACAAATCTATTTAGTCGGCCAACTACTACTATCAGTGCTTCTAATAAAGCTCACCGGAAAAAAAAATTACACAGAAAAATGTTGCAGAACCAAAAGACATACATTTACCTACCTTTGCCTTAAAAAAGAAATAAAATCAGAAAGCAATCAATTCCATGGATGTTCTTTATAGTGAATATTGATAAAAAAGTTAAAGAGAATCCCTGAATTCTAGCATTCAACCTCTGAATTCCAACCACAATTTGGTGTGGTTGTAACCGAAAGGGAAGACCTCATTATAGATTTTTGGTATTTTTGGTGCTAGTGTCCTCCACTCCAAGCAAAATGGTATACCACCACGCACATAATTGACATATTATACATGAATTATTGAGTGGTATTGTTTCCTTTAAATTTAGAGTCTTTTTTTTCTTCTTCTTTTTTGCTTTTTCATCAAATGCACGGGTGTAATATATTACATTGTATGATTGTAGTTAGTGGGCTTTAAATGGACAATGTAATTGATGGATCTAGCATTTGCATATATATAATTTTTTCTTATTTTTATTATCAGGTTATTGCATATGATTCATTCCATGTACCTCGTGCAAATGTAGTTGCTTTGGTGGGGGCAATTGGGCCCTTGTTTTGGTTGAATTTCAATTGCTAATAAAGAACAAGTTAGGTTGTTAATGAGTATACTAGATTATCCCTGTGTGAATGGCACATGTATATGTCTCTTGTGAACTTGTGACTTTTGTTTCAGCAAGGTTATTGGCATAGTAATTATTCTAATTATAATTATTCAAACGCATCATAAGTATATATGCTCATGCTTTGATAATCACTTAATTAATCAGGGCCACCAACATCAATTCAATTTAGTTGTCAAATAAGCATCAATTCAATTTAAAGCAATTTTCGTTTGTCAATTTTTCTTTGGCTTTTTTTTAGTCCCCCTCATATACTGTGTACCCCCCCACTTTGACCAAACTGACCATTTTACCCCCACTTTCTGGAAACGCCTCAAAAGAGGATGATTCCGGAAGCAAGTTTATTGCATTTTTCCGGAAACACCTAAAAAGAGTTATTTCCAGAACACAAAAATGACTTCCGGAAATACCTCTTTTGAGGTGTTTCCAGAAAAACGCAATAAACTTGCTTCCGAAATCATCATCTTTTGAAGTGTTTTCGGAAAAATTCAACAAAATTGCTTTCGGAATCATCTCTTTTGACATAATTTCGGAACACAAAAATGACTTCCGGAAATATGTATCATAGGTGTTTCCGAAAAGACTGAAAAAAATGACTTCCGGAAACACCTGTTTATAGATAATTCCGGAAATTTAAAAAAAAACAGTTTGAATTTAATTTTTAGTAAAAAAGTGAGAGGTATTTTGAGGATAAAACGTATTATGTGGGTGGGGGGGGGGGGGGGGGGTGGTAAAAAAAGCCCCTTTTTCTTTTCGGAATGAGGAGTGAGGATTAATTAGGTTGGGAAGGAATGAGGAGTTAGCCACCTTTTTACATGTTGACAAATGAGAATTAATTATCGTCAATCCTTCAAAAATGAATTACGTAAAAAGTTTAGGTGAGTTGGGTCCCGGAGGTTTACCAGGACCTCAAGGCTCTTTGAGCGCTTACAAAGGTATTTACATATTACCCACCAACAAGGTCCTCTGACATCGCTTAGAGATTTGAACCCACATTCTTGTAGGATGTGAGCTAAATCCTTACCAACTGGACCAACGCTTATTGGCCAAATATGAATTATTGTCGTTTTTTTCCTTTCAATCTATAAAAAAAGAATTAGATATTGTTGATCAAGGTTTTGGTATAAATACATAAGAGGAAATAAAATTATATTTAAACTCTAATATATTTGTTTATTATAAGCGGTTACAAATATATTTGATCAAGGAATGCTTGCAGTAATACATCACAAGTCACTATAATATAAATCAAATGACACACATAGTAAATTTGACAAATCAATTTAACCATTCGATCATGGATCAACGGTCGAGATGATAAAGTCGAACCAATGAAGGGAGGATAGGTGGACTTGGAATCTTGAAGCTTCTAAAATCTTCTAAGTGAGATCTTGTTACAGTCACTTGTTGGAGTTATCTTTCGTGGCTGATGTTGGTAACGAGGTTAATGGAGTATTTACGGATCTTTGGAAAACCGCCATTCCTTCCAAAGTCTTAATTTTTGGATGGAGATTGTTGAGCGGTTCTCTCCTAATCCAGTCTCTTCTTCTACGTCGACATATTATATCCAATGAAGAAGAAGCTTTTTGCCCTTTGTGCCGGGAACATAAGGAAGAGGGTTGGGAAGGTTTGTGTAGGTAAGAAGAATAGGAAGGTAAAATTTATCATATGGTTGACCACTTGTTGGAGTATCTGGTTGTCTCGGAACGACTGTATTTTTAAGAATGAGGAAGCTAGAATTTCATCCGTTGTTACACACATCAAATGTCTTTCATGGAGCTGGTTTATATATAGGGTGGTAGTCAAACTAGTTTTTCTTTTGCTAATTGGTGGGACAGTCCAATTTTGTGCCTAAACAATATGAACAATTTTGTTGTTTGGGTTTTGACCACCCTAGTGCTCCATCTATAAATTATTGCTTATCTAAAATAAACGGTCGAGATGATAACTGCAGTTACTTTTGGCAAATTTGGATTCTCTAAATTCCAAAATCTCTAAAGTTCTTGTGTTTGGTTAAATTTGAAGAGTGTTACTAAAAGAAATTGGGAACCTTATCTTGACATACTTTTGGTTTAACTTGCGTGGAATTTAGTAAACAACATCTCCAAGACTCCAACTACCGCTAGGGGGAAATCTATTTCCTAGATGAGCAAAGACTTATCGTACTAAGAAATTTCCTTAATAATAATTACTAAATTTTTTAGTGACCATTATACAACACTCTAATGGTTAGTACATATTAACCACAATTTAGTGTTTGTGTGGTTAGTATATGCTACTAACCATTATACAACAATCCAATCGTTAGTACATATTAACCACAATTTAGTATTTGTGTGGTTACCAAATTTTTTCATTGATGGGGAAATGACTATTATGCTCATTTAGTAACAATTACTAAGGAATTCCTTAGTACTTTAAGTCAGACTCTCCTAGATGATATGAAGTTGTGTACCATAAAAAAGATTTAATTGTGATTTTGGTCCCAACTTACTCAATTTTTGTGATTTGGTCTCTTTTTTTTTATTTTTGCAACTTTGGTTTTTTAACTCTCAAATTGGTGACTTTGGTTTTTATATTTTGGCTAAATTATAGTTTTGGTCCCCCTATTCTCATAAATTCAGACATTTGGTCCCCCTATTTTAAAACTCAGACATTTAGTCCCCCTATTTAAAAAAACTCTGACATTTAGTCCAAATGGGGTTTTTGAATTTTTTTTGCTGATTTGGAAGCCTGTCAACAAAAAAAGGTGACGTGACATTCATTTAATGACGTGGCAGCTGATGCAGCTTGCACACGTCATTTAATGATGCCACATGTACTTGCCACATCAGATATTAATAATTATAATAATTAAAATTAAAATAAATAAATAAAATACTAAAAACAAAATACAATTAAAATGAATCTTCTCATCAACAAATGATCAGAATCGAACACACAAAATCAATATTAAAATAAACGCATTTCACAACCAGCAAATCAAGATTCAAACACAAAAAATCAGAATTACATAATAAAGGTCCGTGAAAATCAGAATTAAAATGAATCCTCTTCTCAACCAGCAAATCAAGATCTTCACAACCAGCAAATCAAGATCCTTAATGCTAAAATATCTCACACCCAATGTTTCGCATCAAATCTTCTGGGAAAGACATCAAGGGGAAAGAAAAACCCAATGTCTATCAAAACCTTAAATCTGCATTTGGGTTGCGATAGGAACAGGGCGGAGGGTTAATAGCGAGGCAAATGGGTTTCGGTTTACGAGTACAGATGGGTTGGGGGTTTCGATTTGTGGCGATAATCACCAGGGATTGCTGGTTTACTGGTTTCGATTTATGGTTCAGGGTGGTGGCGGAGGGTTAATAGCGAACGTTAACAAAATTGTGGTGAGAGGAAAGGTGTTAGTTGGTGTTATAGTGCGATGCGGAAGAGACCAGGGTTGAGATTTCACCGAGGGTGTGAGAGGGAAATCAAAGAGAGAAGAAGAAAAAGAAGAAGATGATTATAACCTCTGCAATGAGAGAAGAAAACGTGGCTGCCTGGTGATTATGGAAAAGAAGAATGAGACCATTGAGGAAGAAGAATCAGGATCTTGAAGGGGGGATTAGGGTTCTTAGGATTTTAAACTGATTTTGTATTTTTAATTCTATTTTATTATTTAATTATTCTAATTATTAATATACTATGTGGCAAGTACATGTGGCATCAGTAAATGACGTGTGCAAATGACGTGTGCAGACTACATCAGCTGCCACGTCATTAAATGAATACCACATCACCTTTTTTTGTTGAGAGACTTCCAAATCAGCAAATAAAAAATCAAAAACCCCCATTTGGACTAAATGTTTGAGTTTTTTAAAATAAGGGGACTAAATGTCTGAATTTTAAAATAAGATGACTAAATGTCTGAATTTGTGAAAATAATGGGACTAAAACTATAATTTAGCCTTATATTTTTTGAGTTTCACTTTTGTTCATTTAAAAATCGTGGATTATATACTTTAGGTCCCGCACTTTTCAAAAATCAATAATTTTAAGGACCAAAAATGAAAAAAGGTTTAAAACTATGAAGACAAAAATTACCAAAATAAGAAAATTGAAGAAAAAACTGCAAGAAAACATAAAATAAAATTAGAATACTACAGTTAGCGGTTTTGTGTAGATAAAAAAATACCATGAGCGGAGAAAAGGTAAAAATGAAATAAAATATGCGTGTAAAGGGTAAAATCGAGAATTGGTTGTCTATATAATCTGAGCATGCACAAGCACCATCACCTCTTTTGGACATTTTCTTCAATTCTTCTATTTCCCTTTCATTCATTCAGTGCCCTCTTCCACTCTGCTCAAATTTCGAAAGCTAATCTCACCACCTCTAATCCATTATCTACCTGTAAGTAAGTCTCTTGAATACTCATTCATCTGATCCCAATTTCCCACTTTTTTTTCTTCTTCCATTTTTGGGGCTAGTATCATCATGGAACATGAGTTTGGAATTCATACATTATTATTTGTTTTTTATTTTGGAAATTTCTTTCTGTTAAATTAGCATGTTTTGATTTCCGTGGAATTTTGGAATTGCAGAGTAGTTTTTTCATTCTCGTTATTTAATAGAACAACTTAGAATTTCAATAAACTAAATAAAGTAACTGAGCAATAATCTTATTTACTTTTATCCTGAAGAAACGAAGGGCTGAATTGTATGCTGCAATTTTTTTTGACTAAAATTGTATGCTGCAATTAGTTTTTCTTGTTTTCTTATTTAAACCATTTTTCTTTAATTTTGGAGGATCGTGGTTTCTATATATTACACTGTTTTATTTTTCATTATCATGATATGCTATAATGATTTTTTCTTCTTCTTTTGTGTGATATAATCTAATTTCAGGAAAATTGGTGGAGGGAATAATATCTGCCTGAAGCACTAAGTAATTTTGGTTATCTCAACTCACATTGGAAGAAATCAGCATGCGTTGGTTGGGTCTTTTAGTTGACGTGTTTCGCCAAGTTGTGCGCTTGAACTTATATTGTAAAGTTATTCTGTAGATCATCATTCCCATACATTCTCTATTTGTTAGTTTTGTCCCTTTGTTCTTAGCTGCTAATGACATGGAATCCAACCGCTGTTTGATCATTTTTTCTGATAAGTATAGAATTGGATGAAAGATTGGAAGTGAAGGAAGAGCTTGATATTTTGAGTCTTACATAGTTCTCTAGTTCCAGCTGATTTTGATTTTGTAATTTGCTCCGTGCCTTCATAATATATTCCACAAGGACATTCTTTTTGTGTGTGCTTTACACTTAGATTGATTGAGTACTGTGTTGAGGACCAAAAGAAGTTATGGTAAGCCAAGCAGCTAGCCAGACAAGATTTCGAGCATTAAAACATGAGAGTGGCATTGAAGGTGAACCAGCGATTATTGTTAGAGTGATAGCATGTTTTCAACCTTTGCATGATTGTCAGGTCAGTAATATGTCACTAACTCTTAGTGTTTTTCAGTTGCTGTTCTTTTCTGTCTTTTATAACTCTACCAGGCATTATTATGAAGCTAGCTGTTTGATAAAAAAAAAAAGTTTAATGTCTGTTTTTTCTAAAGCTTCTGTTATAGGTTATCTGATAATTTTATGAGCTCGTGATGATGAATGTTATCTTCTAACTCTGTGCAGGCTGAATACTTTCGTCAATTGCTTAAGCCTGTCACGTAATAGCTCCACATTTATTTTCTCTTTAAGCTGGAATTTGTAGTTTTCTTTATCTGCCATTTGTTTCGAAAAGAAGCAGCAAGTTATTGAAGATCCCGTATCAAAGAACTGAAGCATTGACTGGTTGATTCTATTGTTCTTTAAGACCTTCTTTTGGGTTGGATGGATAAGGCTCATAAGTTTTGGCCTTGCCCACAGCACGTGGCTTGGCCATCACTTTGTGTAAATTGCGCATGCACATTGCCGGAGCCCAGTTTGTATGGTCATTCAGCATATATGAATCCTAGTACATGCATTTTTCCTGCTGTCAATGCATTTCCAGGATTCCCAACTCTGGCTACCCCAGTCCTGAAGACTGATCAGACCAATGAGGTGAAAGGGTTCTTTCAGATTCCCAAATCTGACCCATGTTTGAAACAAACACATGCTGGTGGGGCTATTCAAAATGCAAATCCGCCACCTTTGCAGAAGAAGTTTCTTATTGTCGACCAATCTGGTAATAATACAAGGTTGTTTTATAGTCCTGTCTTCCCACTTGTTCAGAGTCCAATTGTTACTACTACACAATTTGCTCAAGCTTATGACGTAATTGAGGAGGGGCAGGCAACTAATGTTGGTAAAAAACATTTGCCAAATTACAGTTTACCGGAAGAGTCATATAAGGAGCATTTAGTCAATGAAGAAAGTGAAATGCATGAAGACACAGAAGAAATCAATGCATTGCTTTATTCTGATGATTATGATTCTGGTTCTGACGATGACGATGATGAGGTAACAAGTACAGGCCATTCTCCATTTGCTGCCAAAAGGACTTATTTGGTACGAGAGCAGTTTGAGGATACAAAGGAGGAGGTTGCTAGCTCTGATTGGCCAAACAAAAGGCATAAGTTAATTGATGGTGGGTACAAAGAATTTCCATTGCCTGTGGACAGTGCTAGTTCAGTAAGACTGAATGAAACCTATGATGAGTATGTCAGCGATGCGGATAATTCATTAGTTGGTGATATTCAATTG
The DNA here is from genome assembly GCA_039519185.1 of Astragalus membranaceus. Lineage (NCBI taxonomy): Eukaryota > Viridiplantae > Streptophyta > Magnoliopsida > Fabales > Fabaceae > Astragalus > Astragalus membranaceus. Next base: position 4,558,700 of record CM076851.1, on the reverse strand, counting down.
AAAAAGGATAAAATCCGCGAATCATTGAGAGTTCTCGAGAACTTAACTCCCGGAGCTAAAGGAAAGCATCCAATGTTAGTCATCGATGAAACTATTGATTACTTAAAATCTTTGATGTCCCAAACTGGTATACTTGGGATGAAATATTACTAGTGCTCCTTGTGGTTATAGTGTGTTGATTGAAGGACACTTGAATGATGAAAAAGGTAGTATTTGTTGCATGGTAAGTTTGAACTGAGCATTCTGTTATCCTCTTTCTCAAAGTATATTTATGGTTTAGCAATAAAGGGGCCAAAGAAGCTATAGATAGCACTACATTTTGCCACTGTAAATGAAGAAATGAGGACACTTTGGGAATTCAATTTGTTGACCAAAACTTTTTATCTTTTAGCTTTTGGAGATTAAAGGTCACAGATTGAATAGACAGGAGTGGTAGTGGATGGCTGTGCTGTATAAATGAGAAATGAGGAAACTTTTTTCTCCCCTAAGTGTTGAAATCTCTTTGTGATTATATGCATGCGCGTTAGGTAACTGGGGTCCCACTTTCCACCCTCCTTTTAATTCCGGATTTTATGCTTTTGTCCTCTATCAAAAGCTTGCACGCATATTATACTGGCATATTTGGACTCTAAAGTGACACAAGAAAGTTTCTGATGTTGGGGAGTGCTTGAATGTGGAGCGTGGTGTGTCATCATGAGTTTCTGGGGCCCTTTGTTGAATATAGCATTTGTGGTAAAGGTTACTTTGTTTTATTTGTTGTGTGGGTGGAATGATAGGCAATTCCATTTTCTACGTTGTCATTGAGATGTGTGTTGAGTGTTCCAGGTTTCATTTTCATGTCGGTTGAGTGATTGTGTGAATAATTGGAGTGTGAATGTTGGGGGAAGTGGTGCATATTTCTGGCTTGAGTGTAGCCAGGTTTTATGACTTGCATTCATATTTTCTATGTTGATTGTTTTGTGTGTTTGATGTGTTGTATATGTTGAGTAATTAAATACTCTTTTGTCTCAATTTAATTTAATTGTCGTTGAAGGTTATGTGCGAGTCTTAAGAAAATGATTAGATATGCTACTTTTTATGCTCAAAAAATATGGTAGGACTAAAATACTCCTATATTATCATAAGGAGAGGGGAATCAAAAACTTGGAAATACAAACAAAAGTTAGGGTATTGTTGGAAAAAAAAATAATAAACGTTGCATTGGTTTTCTAAAGAGACAAATAATTTGAGACAAAAAAAAAGTGGCAAATGTGACACTTAAATTGAGACGGAAGGAGTATCTTCTTACTTGGAAGCCATGATTCCTCGCTTCCTATATTTTGAAGTGTTATTAAACTCGGTTTGGAACGGTCGGTTCGATCGAGAGTCAGTGGTATGGCCAATCCAAGTGAGTAATTGGACCGAACATGTCATGGACTCCGTGTGACTCGGTTGATTTTACGATCGAATTAGTGACTCGACGAGTCAATGTGACCTTGATTGGGTGTTGCAAATTATTATTTTTTAAATTCCCTACGGCAAACGAAGTTGTTTTGTATGTTGTGAGGATGTTCACATAGAAACAAACTTGGAAAGAATATCTTTTGCTTACTTTAAGGGTGTTTAATGTATGATGATATTTGTTAATAGTGATTGGGTGCGATTAAGCTAGTGATTCAATTATTAAAATATTATTATTTTAATAACCGAGTCTTTCTCTCTCTTACAAGAAAAATCCGGTAACTCTAAGGGTGTTTAACGTATGATATTTTTTAATAGTGATTGAATCATGCGATTAAGTTAGGGATTGAGATCCTCTTCAGTATTAGATTATTCCAGTAGAAGAGAGATAAACTCAGATACTAAAATATTATTGTTTTAAAATATTAATATTTTAATAATTGAGTCTTTCTCTCTCTAACCGGAAAAAACCAGCTGAAAAGAATATGGACCCTTAAGCTACTGACCCACTAGTCTGCAGGGGCGGAGCCAGTGGGGACCTGGTGGGGCCCTGGTCTCCCCCAAAATTTTACTGTTTTAGTAATTGTGTGTATTAAGTACTCAATTTTTATATTATGTACTCAATTTTTCTAGTTGCCCCCCAAATTTCTACTGTTTTAGCAATTTGGTCTCCCGCGATTTATTTTTCTGGCTCCGCCCCTGCTAGTCTGATTAGTGACCTACCGAGTTGATGGCCGGTGTGAGTTTAACAACATTGATATTTTGCATACAATTATGCAGGAACAACCTTACAATAAAAAAACTAAAACATGACAAATGTAGGGTCAATATACTTTCTTCCTTTGTTTTTTTTATTTTGTTTCCACTTTCCACTCATTCACATTTAAACACGGTAATATTAGTAAAACAAAAAATCAACATTTTTAGAAATTTTGAAAATATCAAAACTATCATTTCCATTGTATCCAAAAATATAAATTTCTAACTAGCATTTTCTCAAGGGATGATTGAGGAAAAATATTTCGTGGACTTGTGAACTTTTTGAACACACACAAGAAGGAGAGCGGAAAAAACTTCTGATACCAGATTGAGAGTTAGAAATTCTAGATTGAGAGTTACAATCTCTATCCTTAAATTGAATATGAATTTCACTCAAATGAATTGTGAAGTAAAAATTTAGTACAATTGGAAGAAGTGTTCACTATATATAGTGCACCTTTTAGTGAAAGTAAATGTAAGTATCCAACCAACTTACTAACTATGAAAAGTTGTTACAACATAAAAACTAATTTCAACTAATTTCTAAAATTAATTTCATAATTGGTTGTAATAAACTATTGCTAAATTTTATTCAAGATATAAGTTGGCAAATGGTGCCGAACCACCTAAATATTTGTCGGCATAGTTTGTGAACGTAGTCAAGAGTGCCGGACCACGTAAATATTTGTCGTTTGTTATTTCCTCTTTATGTGTGTATGGACATTCCCCAACAATGATATTAACAATCCTTGGGCGAGTGTGGGTAAATCATAGTGTGGCATGTGATATTAGCACCTTGAGGATACAAGACTAAGTTCTTCTGGCACCTCAAATGTGTAATAAGGAACTAAACTTTTAGTGGTTAAGTTAGTTTCCCTTGTTGTTAGTTATTCGGTTAAACCAGGAATAGTTAATCTGTTAGCTGCCTCTGATACTCGATTATTAGCTGGATTCTTCAGCTATATATTGCTTGTAATCATTCTTTGAGATGTAATTCAACTTTCTATTTTCTCTTCTCATAATACTTAGGAAAGGAATAATATACAGTTGATGTATGTGCTCAGGTAAAATTAGGAAAGGAATAATTCGTTTCTTGTGTCCTACATTTAAAGCCAAGTCACTTTTCTTCATATTCCATGCTCGCTAAAAACTATTTTTAATAGAATATAGATGAATTTGCCAACTAAATATTTTTTTATAGAATATTGGGTGTTGATTATCATTCACACTACAATAGAGATAATATATCATTCAGATCTATATATGCACCAAAAAAAATATCATTTAGATCTAATGCACAATAATCATAGAGATCTATGCGCTCAATGCATTTTGTCAATGGAAAAACAGTATAAAAAGGGCATTGGTTAAGAGTAAAGTGGCAGAAGAATTCATTCTTATTAAAGAATATATGATTTTTGGTGACAAATTACAATTTAGCTAGCAATAGCTACCAGTTACATAAAGGGAACCGAAAGAAGAAAGGCCTCGTTTAGTTTACTATTGAATATAAAATTCAGTACACAGAATTGAAAAGAAATTATCATCTTTCAGGTATTAAGATATTGAATTTCTCCACCTTCTAGTAGTCCTTCTGTTCTGTTCAACAGAAGCAGGAATTTGAGGTGAAATATCATGACTTTGCACATTAGTCATCTTTGTAAGTTTGCTAAGTTTCTTCCACCCACTACTCCAAGCTGAACTTTGCTTCTGTTTTAACATCTTATCAAACTGTTTCTGCAAATTTTCCATCTCACTTTGAAGCTCAAAGTACTTTGCTTTCACACTCTCAAGCTCAAACTGTAATGTATTAACATCTTTTTTAGCAGCTGTCCATCCTTCTTGGAATGATTGTGGTGTCCCTTCAACGACTGTTTTTCGGTTTGTAACCATTGGTTGAGTAAATGGTTCAACTCCTTTTAGAGAACTACTTGCTAATGCATTGCTTATTTTTACCTGTTCAGCAAATAGTACTTGAACTACTACCCTTAATGGTAGCCTTTCATTTTGTGCAGCATGTGTGCAGGCATCAATGGAGAGTTTCTGACAATCCATTACTCGGCAGAGTCGCTTTCTTTCATGCTCAGATAGTGTTGGATGTGCCTGTTTGTTTACTTCATTCATAAGAACTCCAGAGGTAGAAATGCAATGGAAAAAAGAAGTTAAGTTTAGCTAGAACTACCATACATTTCTATTCATCATTCTATAATGAATGAAGCTGACATACATCCATTTAGACCACTTTTGGATTGGTCTATGAATAGCTTATTTAGGCTTATCAACTAGTATAAACACTTATTAGAGTCGGGTGTATTTGGAAGAGCCTATGAAATAGTATATAATAGAGGTGTTGATTTTGGCACAGCCCAACAGGCCGGTCCAATGGCCCAATGTTCTAGGCCGGACTTGCTAAATAAAGGCCTAGAAAAGAACCCGGACATTTTGGCTCAGCTTAGTTGGCCATGGGCTAGGTTGGGCCCGTCTTTTTATGCTTTCTTTTTAACACTTTTTGTGGTTTCTTTTGTTAAAAAATGGACATGGTCGGGTCAGGCCAGTGTTTTGAGTCGGGCCAAGCTATAAAAATACAGCCCAGTAGACAACTGGGCTAGCCCATCCAGCTTTTACGTTTTTGCCCAATGGGCCACGCAAGGCTGGGCGGTTCAGTTTGATAGCTCTACTATATAATATGTCTGTAAATTGTTTTTAGCTTATTTTGATAAGCTTTTGGGAATAGCTTATGAAAACGACTACTAGCTTATATGAAAACAGTTTGAGTACATTTCTTCTTTTAAACAGAATATAGATGAATTTGCCAATTAATAGTTAACCCAAATAGGCCCATAGCCTCTCTAAGTTATTTTTTTTCTTCCAACCTCAGCATGTTGCTTTACCAAAATTTCAAGTATAATAATATGTAACTCTAGCACTAGGTAATCCAAAATCATTAAAAAGGTAAATAAATAAGAACATTACTTTAGTTTTCCTTATAAAACAAGAAATAGTTACCTTAAGATATGAATCAATGGCTCTGTAGAGTCCATCATCACAGGTCCTAGCTGACTCAGGCAAAGCTTCTGCAAGTACCTGAAACTTTGTCAAAGGAAGGTTTCTATCTCTAGAAACCTCAGTAAGATAACTATCAACAAGCTTTGCCACTCTTGTCTTAGCACTTAGATTACAAACCAAATGTTTTTCAGAAAAGGAATGTCTACTACTTGGACTTGAACTTTCAGTCTGTACTTCTTGTACAAGAAAATGTTCCAATAACCTCAAAACAAGATCAACATCATACATAGTTTGATTACCACTCTCCTCTTTTTTATAATAAGGAATTAGAAGATCAGCAAGTGTAGCCTGCTCAAATTGCATCCCTACCCTTTTCTCTAATTCAGTAACTAATGCAGGGGCAACTTTTAACATTATTGCCATCCTCAAAAGCCTAAGAAGGAAACTACATGAAACACTGTCTTTCTGAGGTGGTATAATGCTTATAAGACTCTCAATTATCATCCTTTGTTCTTTAGCTTGAAGACTTGAAATATCATCTCTAGTTCCACTTGACACAATCATATGAAGTCCACCTTTCCAGCTACTTCCACAACTACTACTACTGTTACTATTACTGATGCAGCTGTAGTTAGTTTCATCATTAGGGGCAATTATGTCATTAATTAACCCTGGAAGCCATTTATTTGCATAATGCATTATTGCTGCACCAATTAACTCAAATCTTAAGCCTTTTACCTTAATAGCAGTAATGACTCTAACAAAGTGATCAATCCTAAGTATTGAAACATCTTCAAACCACCAATCAGTAGGAACATGTTGATTATTACTTGGACTTGTAACACTTGCTGTGTCTTTCAAATCATCCCATTTTTTTGGAGTTGAAATTTTTGGTGATCTTCCAGTGTATGACCATTTTATCCCTTTTGGATTAGCACAAGCTTTCCAAGCTATAGACTCACTACATCTTCTAACAATTTGAAGATTTTCTGCCCATGGTGATAATTTCTCACAGCTTTTCAATACTAGTATTGAGTCTCTCCATGAAGATAAAACAACATAGCTAAGAAATGCTTCTGTTTTGAATATAAAATTCCCTTCTTCTAAATCCTCAGTCATTTCTAGATACTCAGAAGCACATCTTAGTCCTGAGATATTTCCTGCTGTTAAATCAACAGCTATTCCATAGCAGAATTTGGCTGCAAGTTCAAATGCCTCAGTTCCACCAGGTATATCATCCATAACTATCTTATTCAAATCCGGTTCGCGCGATTCGTATATCACTCTACTCAGCTTTCCACTTCTTGATATAAGTGGATACTTTCAAATTCACAACAAAAGGAAAAAAAAAAGCACAAACAATTTAACAGAACAAATTAGTAGTGGATCTCTTTATATAAAGGTACGAGATAAAAGATAGATAGATAGATAGATAGATAGATAGATAGATAGATAGATAGATAGATATGGCTAGGTACCTTGTGTAAGTGAAACTTAGCTTCTCGAATTTGAACTAAAAAATCACTTGGAATATCAGTTGCAACATACCTGCATGAAAAAAATATGAATATTGGATAATTTAATAGTACTACAAAACAATATTATCAAAAGATTAATGACTTAAACACCTTCAAAGAATACTACTAATTAAGAACTTAGCATACCAAGAGTGGCCTCTTTGTATAAATCCTTCTGTCTTAACACTGTGCTTATTTGAAGTGAGAATTCCATCTCCATATTTCTGACGTGAGGCTGATTCGCTCTCTGATTCCCACATGCTGAATGAACTGCTCTAAGAATTTCTCAGGAAAACAAGTAGAGTTTTAACTCAGAATCAGAAGCCCCCAAAGAAAGAGAGAGAAAAAGAGCAGAGTGAAACCCCACATGGGATGGTTGGAATTATCATTAGTTATTATCTATCAAAATTGTCGGTTTGTTTGTTCATATTAGAAACAGGCTGTGAAGAAATGGGCATAGAATACTGAAATGAGTTTAATTGTGTTGTGTGAGTGATCATATTCATAATCTTAGTTTCTGTTTCTTTCAGCATTGGATTATAACAAGGATATAGACAGCCAGTTTGAGTGACCATACCATACCATACAATGTCTCTTCTTTTTCATCTTGTTGATTTTGTAACATTCCTTTGACCATCAAAATCCCATAGGATTTGGCCAAAGTATATGAGAAAATCTACTAGTTAGTTTAGCATAACAAAAGGGGAAAAAAGTCATTTTTTACTTTAAACAAGAATGATTTTTGTTTGATGAAAAAAGGTAAAAGGAAAAATAAGTGGCGGTGGATGATGGGATAGGGGGCAAAATGACTGTGACCTTTGTTTCGTCCTACTTGTACCAACATTGACAATTGGAGTTTTTACAACCATTCAGATTTAGCTTATATCAATCTCCACAGTGTTGTAATAAATAAATGTTTGATACATTCGTGAGTTGCAAATGAATGATTGGTGCAAGTGCAACCATCAATAATGAAAAAATAACGGGTTTTAGTTACACAACCACGTCACTCACTGTTGGTTGTCTTGACAATTTCAGTAATAAAGAGAGATCGACTATCAGATTCAAACATAGGTGTAAGCAATACTATAGTAGTGTGTATGCGTGATGTTTATTTGTAATTTCATTTAAGTTACGCAACCACTTTGACTGCTCAGTAGTTGTGATTTTTTTTATTACAAAATCCTCGTGATTGTGTAACAGGGTTACCTATAAAGTTTGAGATACGTAAACAAAAACAAGATTCAAATCTTGGCTTTCTGGAAAAGATTAGACTGTATGTGTACAGTTTAAAGCTGGTTAATAGATTTAGCGTGTCTTTTGTACTACTAGTAGTTGTAGTTTTTGGGGTATGAAATGAAGACGCGCAGAGACAGAGTAGTGTTTTTCTTTGTCTCTTTAGGTTGTACTTTACCTTGTTGTCACCACAAATGGTGTCCCCCCAAACGGTGTCCCCCCAAATGGCGCCCCCCAGGTTCTACTCTACTAAAATTACCTATAAAAATGTAAATGAGTCACACTGAAAAAACAAAAAAAAACTGTCACCTTTTTGGAAAAGTTATCACCTTAAAATTTTAATTTTTCTCTCCGAAATCTGTTTACAATCTTATTGATAAACTACTATCACCCCTTATTGATAATCTACTATCTATCTTTTACTATCTACTATAATCTACCAATCAACTAAAATAATCAATTGAAACTACGAAATAACTGCAATGATATATAAAAAACAGAGGATAACTGCACTGATATATATAAAAAAAACACAGGATAATTTGTCATTGATAATTATAGTTTTTGAAGACTACTATAAACCTACTATCTAAAAAATAAGAAGATTTAATGACTATTTAAACTACTGATTAATATTTAAAACAAATATTTCTTATTGATAATCTACTATCTCTCTTTTGTTGGACTATATGATAACCTTAGAGGGGGGTGAATAAGGTTATATGCTAAAATTGAAATCTTTTTAATTTTTAAAAAATTAACGATGTACGTTTAAATCGACTGCAGAAAATAGGATTTAAACTATGCGCAATACCTAAGCAAGCTATAACTATGACAGAACCAGTTATAGTGATATTGAAAGCTAACCACACTATTATCAAATATAACGATAAACAAATAGTGATATTGAATGCAGCGCAATGATATCAAATATAACAATAAACAAATATAAACGAAAAACAAAGTAAAGAGAAGGGAAAGAGATACCCCGTAATTTTTACGAGGTTCGGGATAAAAGCCCTACGTCCTCGGCCTTCGACTTTGCAACCTTTGGACTTAATAACAACCACTATATGAGAAGAACCTCTTCAACGTCTTACAAGCAAGCAACTTCCCTATAGCTACAACACCACTCTCAATTTTCCCCAAATTGAGAACCCAAGCTCCCCGCTAAGGATTTCGCTAACAACTCAATCTCCCCGATTGAATTACCCAAGAACACTTTCCCAGGATTTCACAGCAACCAAGTAATAGATGAATACAACTGAAAAACTATGATCCAATCACTCAAGCAGTATAACAGTATAGTAGTTGAGAGAGATGAGTGATTTGGATTTAACGATGAAGAACTTGAAGAAATAATATGACGGTGAGAGTTCTTTTCTTCTTTTTGATTTTTGAGATGTGCGTTGTGTTCTCTCTGCTTTCGTGAAAAAAACCTAAGTGCCTATTTATAGGGTTTGTAGAAATATTACCGTTGAGGCAATTTTTCACTTAAAATAGATGAGTAGTAAATCGATTCTTTGCTTAAAATAGTGTGTATGAAAATCGATTACTTACTCAAAAATCTGACCGTTGATGGCTTCTAAAAAGAAAGGAATCGATTATATGCTTAAATGCATAAGGTGTAAAATCGATTTTGAGCTTTAAAAGCATAAGTGGGAAATCGATTTGTTGCCTTAAACAAATAGGCCAAGAATCGATTGTTTGCTTTCCAAAGTGAAGCTCTTTTAAAAATATAAGTGCATAATCGATTCTTTGCTTCCAAAAGACAAGTCATAAATCGATTTCTAGCTTTAAAACTAACAGGCTCAAAATCGATTTTCTTCTTTAAAAGAACAACTCAAAATCGATTTTCTTCTTTAAAAGAAGAAGCCATGAATCGATTTTAATCTTTAACACAACAACAACAAGCCATCAATCGATTGTTTTCTTTCCAAAACAAGTTCTTTTAAAAACAATCAAGACATAAATCGATTGTTGGCTTTTAACCAAGAAGAATTGAATTGATTTCTTTCTTTTAAAAACAACTAGTCATTATTTGTGCCTACCCTATTAGCTTTTATATAAAAGATTTTTCCATGCTTTTAACAGAACAGTTATATTTTAAAAAATCATCTCTCAACTACTAAAAGTTATAGAACTGAAGTGATAGGATCTTACATGGTGTCCTATCAAAAGCAGATTAACACAAAGTCTTGAACGCTTGAATAGCTTCTCCTTCGAGCCGCTACACTTTAAGATATCTTGTGCTTTGGTTCATGTCCTCTACTTTGGTTCAACTGTAATCATTATTAGACAGATTGTAATTTGTTATCATACAAAACAAAGAGTGTTTGACATTTGGTTCAACATCTTTCACAATCTACTATAATCTACTAATCAACTAAAATAATCAATTGAAACTACGAAATAACTGCACTGATATATAAAAATAATCAATTGAAACTACAAGATAACTGCACTGATATATTATTTCTATGATAGATAGATATAATAAGCATTGAATCTGGCTTTTGCCTTGCATATATATATATATATATATATATATATATATATATATATATAAAAACATGGGATAACTGCATTGATATATAAAAAAACACGAGATTAATATTTGTCATTGATAATTAAAAATTTTGAATACTACTACTACAAACCTACTATCTAATAAACAAGTAGACTTAATGACTATTTAAACTACTAATTAATATTTAAAACAAATATTTCTTATTGATGATTTACTATCTAACTTTTACTATCTACTATAATCTACTAATCAACTAAAATAATCAATTGAAACTACGAGATAACTGCACTGATATATAAATAAAAACGGGATTAATATTTGCCATTGATAATTATAATTCCTGAAGATTACTATAAACCTACTATCTAAAAAAACAAGAAAGCTTAATAACTTTTTAAAGTGATTAATATTTAAAACACACGTGACAAATATTTGTCACTAATACCTAAAAAATGACAAATAATTGTCACTGATATATAAAAAAACACGGGATAAATATTTCTTATTGATAATCTACTATCTATCTTTTACTATCTATTATAATCTACTAATCAACTAAAATAATCAATTGAAACTATGAGATAACTGCACTGATACATAAAAAAACACGGAATAACTGCATCGATATATAAAAAATATGGGGATAACTGCAATGATATATATATATATATATATAAACACGTGATAGTTACACTGATATATAAAAAACACGAGATAACAACACTGATATATATAAAAAAACACTCTCACTGATATATAAAAGAATACGAGATAAATGCACAGATTGTTTTTAAATGATACCATTGCATTTTTAGATTTTAATATTTATCTATTTTTTAATAGAAACTCTTTTTTTATCTACTTTAAATTTGTCTTTATTTTCACAGGATAATGTTCAAACTATTTAAATACCATATAAGTTCATTCATAAAAAGAACACCACAGCACCCGTGCGTAGGGGTGCACAAAATAACCATGGTTACAAAACCAATCCATATCCATCAAATGTCTATTTATTATAACCGGTTTCATAACCAAAATATCATAACCGGTTATTAATTTGTAAAATCGGTTATGTAACCGGTTATAGTGGTTATATCTATAACCGGTTAAAAACCAGTTATAAATCCATAACTGGTTATAGTCATTACCTCAAACAAGTATTTTAAAAAAAGTTTTGAAATTATTTTTCAATATCTAAAAAGAATTCCTGAAAATAATTTTTTAAAAAAAATTCAGAAACAAAAATATATATTATATATATTTTTGACAAAAAAAATATTATATATATAATATTATATATTATATATATATATAATATATAAAAAATATATATATATATATTATATATATATATATATATATATTATATTTTATATATATATATATATATATATTATATAGGCTAAATTATAGTTTTGGTCCCCCTATTTTCAAAAATTCAGACATTTGGTCCCCCTATTTTAAAACTCAGACATTTGGTCCCCCAATTTTAAAAAATCAAATACATGTAGTCCAAAGAGGGACCAAATGTCTTTGATTTTTTAAAATTGGGGGACCAAATGTCTTTGATTTTTTAAAATTGAGGGACCAAATGTCTTTGATTATTAGCCATAAAAAACTGAAAATTCCTCTTGGGACTAAATGTCTTTGATTTTTTAAAATTGGGGGACCAAATGTCCGAGTTTTAAAATAGGGGGACCAAATGTCTGAATTTTTGAAAATAGGGGGACCAAAATTATAATTTAGCCTATTATATATTATATAAATATTATATTGCAACCACCACTGACCGCCGGAGCTCAGCAGCGCTGGTCGCCGGAGCACCGCCGCGGTCACCACCGCCTGCTGCCGGAGCTCTCGTGCACTGATGTGGCATTTTGCACCATTTCACTTATTGATCGTTTATTTTAGGATAAATTATAGTTTTGGTCCCCCTATTTTCAAAAATTCAGACATTTGGTCCCCCTATTTTAAAACTCAGACATTTGGTCCCCCAATTTTAAAAAATCAAAGACATTTAGTCCCAAGAGGAATTTTCAGTTTTTTATGGCTAATAATCAAAGACATTTGGTTCCTCAATTTTAAAAAATCAAAGATATTTGGTTCCCCAATTTTAAAAAATCAAAGACATTTGGTCCCTCTTTGGACTAAATGTATTTGATTTTTTAAAATTAGGGGACCAAATGTCTGACTTTTAAAATAGGGGGTCCAAATGTCTGAATTTTTGAAAATAGGGGGACCAAAACTATAATTTAGCCTTTATTTTAACTACCCTCTCTTTAGAAGGATAAAGCTTGATAGTACGAAACGAATAGTGCGATACACTCTGTCGCCAGCGCATGAGGGTGTTGTGTTATCCTGCAGCAAAGTATAATTCGTATGATTCTTACAACTTTCCTTCGTACGAAATAGCATTACTCTCTCTAGAATCTTCTACACTTCTCCACTATCAACTTCATTTCAATCAAAACATAAAACTTCATCTCAATTACTCAGTATCGTAACCAATATTCATCTCCCTCATTGCATCTCCATCATCTTCCTCCCTCATTTACACATCTGCCTTAGATATCTGAAGCTTGCTTCCTCTTCTTTCTCAAACTTGACTCTTTCCCTTTCTCTCCCACTAAGATCTCCATTGAAGGGAAACAGACCTGGCTCCATGAAAGGGAAATTCATCTCTGCAACACTTTATTTTTTAAAATTCTTTGTATTATTTTCTACTCTCCCTCATTTTCTAGTTAATTTTTGTATTATTTTGTGTAAATGAAATGTATCTTCTCTCCGATCTTTTTTTTTCTGTGATGAAATTGCAGTGACAGTTTTCTTACCAGTACCGGTACTAATTAGCTATGTTTTTTATTTGAGGAAAAACTTAAATTGGTCCCCGACGCAAATTGGTCTCTCGACTATTTTTTTGCTACACATTAGTCTCTGACAATTTCAAAACATGACACGTTAGTCCATCTGTCCCTTCAGCAGTTGACAGCTCATCTAACGTCTTTTACGTGGCACGTTAAGTGTCCACTCTGTCACATTAAACGTCACGTAAGACATTACTTTGGGCCAAATTAGTCCCTGACTTTACAAATTCGAAAGTTATAAAAAAAGGACAAATCAGTCCCTGCGTGTTTTGGGCAGAGGCAACAATTGGAAGAGCTCACAGGATAAAATGCGAAACTCTAAGCGGAAATTTTGGTTTTTCCTTCGTGGTAATTTTATGCAATAATAAGCTTGGATGTTATTAAATAACCTGATTAGAATTCTTTAAAAGCTTGATTCCATTTTTGACATTGAAAGCACATCGGGTCTTGATGATGACAAAAAAAACTTCCGTCTTTATTGCCCAAATCTGTTATGAAGTAGTTCTGGAGAATGGAAATAAAAATATGAATGCTGAGAAACCAAATATTTGAGGTTGAAGAGCGGTTTAGTTTTGGGTGCCCTAATGGTTTCTGGTTTGAGAAACCAGATGTTTGAGGTTGAAGACAACCAGGGACCAATTTGTCCTGAAACACACAATGACTGATTTATCCATTTTTTTTTAAATTTTCAAATTTGTAAAGTCAGGGACTAATTTGGCCCAAAATAATGTCTTATGTGGCGTTTAAGTGACATGGTGGCACTTAACTTGCCATGTAGGAGACATTAGATGAGCTGCCAACGACTGAAGTGACGGAGGGACTAACGTGTCCCATTTTGAAATTGTCAGGGACTACTGTGTCCCGAAAAAATTGGCAGGGACCAATTTGTCCCGCGAAAAAATTGTCAGACCACCAATTTGGATCTTTACTCTTTTTATTTTATTTTTACTTAAAATAAGTTTCGAACCAGTTGCGTCTCTCCGAACCTGTTTCGACACTTGGCATCCACGTGGAGAGCTCCAGCGGTGAACATGGTATTAACATGAGATCTTAAATTTGGGAGCCGAGAATGAACCTCCCGTTGGAGGTGCTCTTAGGTTAACGAAATAGGTATTTTGCCACATAAGCCTTTTAGATGACATGACATCCACCTAATCACAAAAAAAAAACAGAAAAAAAAAATAAAGAGTGTTCATCGTCTCACTGAGAAGAAGATGGAGCCAATGCTTAATCTATAATCACCACATCCTCTCCATTCTCATTCAATTACTACACATTCCAAGATCCCCATGTGATACATGTCCCATTAATCCCCCATTCTCTAAATCTCAGTAAACATTCACTGCAAAACCGATTTTTCAACAGATTTTTGAATTCAAAAGTCTCAAAATTGGTTGGATGATTTTGAAAATTACCTTAGGGTTTTCGGTTTTTGATGAATCACGAACAAAAACCCATTTAAAATCATTGACTCTCGTGGCCTGTAGCTTCGGATCCATCCGTATCTCTATCACGGGTTGAAATTGACCGTTTTTCTTAGATCTGAAATTTATCACAAATGGTGGAACCATTCTCAAAATCAATATGAGACTTCCTCTTGTATTTGAATCGTGGTTAAAATGGATACAAGATCAAAGAAAATGGTGGCCTAAATCAATAGAACGAATCGGGTTAACTCGCGGGTCAAAACAACCAGTTTTCAGAATATTGGGTAATGAAGATGATGAACAGTGCGTCCCTTACATGTGGATACCATGTCAGCTAAAGTGCTTATGTAGTTATGTGGTAGTGCTGATTGAGACTTTTGTTAGTCTAATTAACATTAGAGACTAATACTGGAAACGGAAAAATACGATGGGGACCAAAACGCCTATTTCGTTAATGTAGGGACTAAACTTAGAAGAACCTAATTTTGTAGGGACTAAAAACATATTTTACCCGATCATAAAATTCTAACGGAAAACATGTATTTAACACAATGTATAAAATTTATAAATTTATATAAAATAGCTTGTAGCATAAAATATGGATTTATAAACTCTAATGGATTTAACACAATCTATAAATTTATAAACTCTAATGGATTTAACTCTAATGGATTTACACTTCAATAAAATAAATTAAAAAATAAAAAACAAAACCGAAACCAAACACTAATAGCTTGTAGCATTAATTATGCTTTTTGAATTAAACCACAATCCCGCATTAGATGGAACAAGTTAGGAAATAATGCATATTAGAAGCAAAATGTCTCGCTTGATACACACATTAGTATACAAACAAACGTATTCATTACAATTTATTTTTTGTTGACATGATGTAGCGACCGAAAAATCCGGAAGAGGGATTCTTCGAAGTTCTTGAATGAAGCCGCCACCAAAGTTTTAGTTTAAGGGCAAACATTGGAAAATCCCTATTGAGTGGATAAAGGGGTCTTGCGGACCAGATTTAGGCTCGGGAGTCGTTTATGCGTAGGGAAGGTATTAGCACCCTACGACATCATTCCTAAGGAAGGTTACCTTTTAACTAAATGTGTAAGCGTTTATTAATTCAAAAATAATGTTTTTACCCTTATAATAATAATAAAAAAAGACTCGATAAACGGTTAGTTATTTTTATACTTTTTGAGAAAAAGTGAGAGAAATGAATTTAAAGGAAAAAAAAAAGGGTTTTTTTATTAGTGCAATTGACAGAGGTCGGCCGCCCTCTGGTCCTACGTATCTCCTGGTAGAGAATCAAATCACACGTAGTTCTTGGTAGAAAATGTTTGTTTGTTGAGTGTTTTTTAAGGAAATGATTTTTGATGAGTAAAAATGTTGTTAGTAAAAGGAGAAAATGTTTAATTGTAGAAAAAAGAAAAATAAACGAAAAAGGGGGGTATTTTTAAAAGAATGGTGCATAAAGCAGTAGGGGGTTGTATTGTTGAAACTGGGGGCGCGAAAAGCAGCAACCCAGTTTTTTTTGTGAATGGCCTGGATTGCCAAAATGGGCTTGCGTAGGGGGGGAGTATAATGGAACTGGCTGGGTGCGAATAGCAACCTGGTTAATTAAAAATTAAAACAACAAAATCAACAGTAAGTAAGACCTAGACTATATAAAGGCAAATGTAAAAAAAAAACAAAACCCTAATTTGTGTTCTCCTCTCACAGCGCCGCGGCTGTTTTTGAGAGAGAGAAAAACAGAAGCAGATTTTTGGGGAGAGAGGGAGGATTTCGAATAGAGAGAGAGAGAGAGAGGAAAGAAGAAGGAGAAGGGAAGAGGAAGAAGACGCGACTGAGCGAGGAAGAGGAAGGACTTCGCCGGAGGGATCCATGGTGGTGGCGCCGGCGAAGGGAGAAGGAAGAGGCCGTGGGAGGGGTTCGCGAGGAAAGAGATGGTGGTTCCAGCGGCTGTCGCGGTTCACAGCGGCGTTTTGGCCGTGGGTGGCAAACGACGCAATGAAGGTTGAAGGCTTGCTCACGGAGGACGGAGACAGTCCCTACGGAGGTCCAGGACGAACGGCCACCGTCAACGGTGGCCGGAACTTCAGGTAATCGGAATCTGAGGGTAAGTCTCACATTTTTCTTTTTTTTTCAGTTCTCCTCCCTACCCTCACTCTGGTTCTCACCGATCTTCTCTTTCTCTTTTTAGATTTCGTTGTATGGGTTCGTTGGCTACGGTGGTCGACGGTGCTGTGGTGGTTTGGGGCTTAGGTGGTGGTTCTGTTAGTGGTGTACGGTGGAGGGCGAGATAGAACATGAGGCATTAATGATGGTTGAGCGGTGGTGGTCGCTTGGGGGGCTGTTGACGGTGGGGACATTTTTTTGGTTGTGTTGGCCGTGGGCTATTTGTGAACAGGGAGGGACAGTGGTTATGTGGAACGTTTGGTGGGTTTTTGGTGGTTGTTTGGGCTGTGAGTGGTGTTGTAGCGGTGGTGGTTTTGGGTGGTTACTGTGGTGTTAGGATGGTCACGTTTTTTTGGTTGTGGTGGTGCGACGGTTTGGGGTGGTGATGGCTATGGTGGCTGACTGCGGAGGGAGGGGCGTTCGGTGGTTCTGTTTGCAGAGAAGGCAGAGTAGTGGAGCAGAGGTGTTGTACTGCTGTTTGCAAGGCCAGCATTGTTGGTGCCAAGAATGGGAAGACAATAAAGAGGGTGAAGAAATGGGTTTTGGCATAATGCTCAAAAAGATTTTCAGCAAGGACAGCAGCTTGTGCTGCCTTGTTTTTTTTATTTAGTTTTTGCTTTTTAATTAATTTTTTGTACTATTTTGTATTTAATTTTTTGTCTACATGTATGTACTAAAGTTGACTTCTTTATTTGTAAAAAAAACTGATGATAGTAATAATAATAAAAAAGCAATTATTCAAAACTGATTTTTTTTATTACATTTTCTTATTAAACTAAAACCTATAAAATAACGAGTACTAAAATGAGCACCCGTACACGACGACAAGTGACGCGCATGCCCAACGAGAATGAAACCTGCACATGAACGGAAATGACACGCGCAAACGGCAAACACAATATTTTAGATTTTTTTTCTAGTGAACTTTAAATTAGCCGGACAAAATTAGGGTATGACACATGATAAAAGCAAATAGAATAAACAATCAATTCTTGCTAAATAATGTGTAATCATTCAATGGTTTGGGTTCAAGCACCCGTAGTGCTTCGTTAATGAAATTTTTGCTTATTTAAAATTAGTATACAAACAAACGTACTCATTGCAATTTATTTTTTGTTGACATGATAAAAGCAAATAGAATAAACAATCAATTCTTGCTAAACAATGTGTAATCATTCAATGGTTTGGGTTCAAGCACCCCTAGTGCTTCGTTAATGAAATTTTTGCTTATTTAAAAAAAAAACATTACAGTCAATTCTTCAGTTTTTTTTTTTCAAATTTCAAATTCTTCCTAACTATAATTCCAAATTCATGATACAGAACAGAATACAAAAATTATGGGAGCATTTTCAAATTTCCCAAGTAGAATTTCAGCAATAATTCTAACTAATTATGCTCAATCCTTCAATTTTTTTTATTTTTTGAGAATCAGGCAGCGATCAAGTTGAAACTATAAATACCACCACAACCCTAAATGCAAATAGCCAGGCAGCAAACATTCATATATAACACAAGCTGTTGTTTTTCAAAACACATTTTTACACAAAAATGAGCAGTAGCATGGCTAATGCATATGATTTTTATTCCTCTGTTAAAAATAGCAGATAAAATTGGAGATTGCTGATAAGAGGATCTTTGGTCAAAAAAGCTGATATGGGATTGATCCCTCCATATATATGTTTATACTATTTACTCAATCCACTGATTGAGAACCATACTCATAATAGAGCTTGAGAACCGTGGGTAAGTGAGTACTAAATATTGTTACAATACATATTCTTATATATGTCTCAATACAATTATTTAATTTGAAATCAACTTGTGTGAGGGTGTGATATGATCTATTATTCTATCTCCAACTTTGATGTTACTGAGTGTCAAAATATAACACACGATATTGTTTGCGCAGTTCGGCTAAAGTTTGCCTACGTCTGCGACTACAGAGTAGCAGTAGTTCCGTTTTATTGATAATGTCTCAGTGTCTCAATACCAAATACAAGAGAGTTTAAATAGTCTTCTCTAAGAAGACCTAATGGACCTGGGCCAAAGCATAAACATATAAATAAATAAATAAATCTACACAACTACTATTTACAGCTCTCTTATTTTCCTTATTCACATCCCCCCTCAAATTGATGCGGGTCATCAATTTACAGCTCTCTTATTTTCCAAAGCATAAACATATAAATAAATAAATAAATCTACACAACTACTATTTACAGCTCTCTTATTTTCCTTATTCACATCCCCCCTCAAATTGATGCGGGTCATCAAGGAGCATCAATTTGCTGACAAGAAACTGATGACGTGGAGAAGGAACAGCTTTGGTCAAAATGTCTGCAACTTGAAATTGAGTATTGATATGATGGATGGATATAACGTGATTATCATAGGCTTCACGAATTGCATGACAGTCAACTTCGATATGCTTAGTACGCTCATGAAAAACCGGATTTGCAACAATCTGAATGGCACTTGTATTGTCAGCATAGAGAGATGTCGGTTCGGTTTGAGGAAATCCAAGTTCACCCAAAATACCACGAAGCCAAAGTATTTCGGAGCATGCCGTAGACATAGCACGATACTCCGATTTGGTTGAGGACTTAGAGACTCTCGCTTGCTTCTTACTTTTCCAAGAGATCAACGAAGAACCAAGAAACATGCACCAACCAGTGACAGAGCGGCGAGTGTCGGGACACCCAGCCCAATCAGCATCACTGTAGGCACTCAACGTAAGGGGGGTTCCATTAGGAAAGAATAAACCTCGTTGAGAGGTACCTTTCAAGTAGTGAATTATACGACGAACCGCTGCGAGGTGAAGATGACGAGGAGAATGCATGAACTGACTTACTTGCTGAATAACAAATGAAATATCGGGTCGTGTAATGGTCAAGTAGTTAAGACTACCCACGAGCTGTCGATACATGAACGGATCAATCAAAAGTTCTCCCTCGTCACGGTGGTATTTAACATTAACTTCAAGAGGAGTATTCACAGGATTAGCAGATTCGAGGCCAGCCATAGCAATAAGGTCGGTGGCATACTTATGCTGATGGAGAAATATTCCCTTAGAAGTAGAATGAACCTCGAGTCCAAGAAAATAATGTAACAAACCAAGATCTTTCATTTGAAATGAGGCTTGAAGCTGTTGTTTAACTTCCTGTATGGATGCTGCATCAGAACCCGTAATGATCATATCATCAACATAAAGAAGGAGAAGAACAATGGCCGTAGATGTGCGGTGAATGAACAAAGACGAATCATACTGACTTTGAGTAAAAGAGAACCCAAGTAGAGTGGAACGGAATTTCGCATACCATGCTCTAGGTGCCTGTTTCAAACCATATAGAGAGCGTTTGAGCTTGCACACCCCCTTAGATGAAGAGAAAAGGCCCTGAGGGGGGGTCATATAAATATCTCCAGCCAGGTCTCCATGAAGAAATGCATTCTTGACATCCATTTAGTGGAGAGACCACCCATTAGAAGCAGCGATAGAGAGCACCATTCTAACGGTAGTCATTTTAGCAACTGGTGCAAATGTCTCATAATAATCAATACCATATTCCTGCTTGTTGCCTAAAGCAACCAATCGAGCCTTATACCGATTGAGAGATCCATCAGAATTCAATTTCACAGAATAAACCCATTTACAGCCTATGGGTTTGATACCAGGAGGGCAAGGAACAATATCCCAAGTGAAGTTGTCCTGAAGGGCCCGAAGTTCCTCATTCATGGCATTTACCCAAGACACATCTTTAACAGCCTGTGAGTAACAAGTAGGAATAGATGTACCAGATAGAGAAGCAGTTAAAGCAGTATGAGAGGAACCAAACCTGTCTGGGGAATATCTGTCAGGTGCTCGAGACGTTCTACCAGAACGCCGTGGTGCCGGCGGTATAGGGTCAGAACCAGGATCAGGATCAGTGTCGGAAGGGGAAGTAGGAGCGAGTCCTGTTTTATCAGAAAATTGCGGAAGTATAGCACTATCATTCAAACCAGGAGAAGAGTAAGGAAACATAGTCTGATTATCAAAAAATGTCACATTCCTAGAAATGCGAAAACGATGGTTAGAGACATCATAACACACAAAGCCCTTATGAGACTGACTATACCCCATAAATGCACATTGGACAGATTGTGCTCCAAGCTTATGTCTTTCTATGGATGGGAGGTGCACAAAACATACACACCCAAAAGTATGTAAACGACTTTAATCAGGCTGAGTTTTAAAAAAGGCGAAAGTAAGGAGAATCAAACCCAATCACCGTGGAAGGAAGACGGTTGATCAAAAAACAGCTGTGGAAAGAGCCTCCACCCAGAATTTGGATGGAACAAATGCCTGGAGAAGTAAGGTACGTGTCACATCCAACAGTCCCGTTCCTGACATTTTATGGGCCCTAGGCAATTTGTGAGAAAAGGACCCCCCTTATATAACTATTTTTTAATTTGAAAATATCTCAATAGAAGACAAAAAAAAAACAATTTATTTCAATTAAAATAATACGCCTTAATACATAATAATGGTTTTACAAAATCATTTATACTAATGGTTTTTCTCGGAAAGTCATAAGAAGGGGTTTCTTCGAGCATTTTGAGATGCAAAATCATTTATAATCTCATCAGTATCAATGTTCTCCAACATATCCTTCTCAATTGACAAAGTTGCCAAAGCATTCAATCTCTCTTGTGACATTGATGATCTCAAATAGGTTTTAATCACCTTCAGTTTTGAAAAACTTCTCTCCGCCGATGCTACGGTCACGGGCACCGTCAGTAAAACTCTATAAGCAATTGCTACATTCGGATAACAATCTGCAAGTTTGACAAATTTAAGAATATCAATGGCAGACATTGTTTCAGTTGACAAAGTGAATTGTAACACTTTTAATTCAGAGAAAAGATCATCTACATCAACATCTGATAAATTGCCATGAGAAAAAGTTGCGTGAAATTTAACACAACATTCTTTCAACTCATTATCATCCAATGACTTTAACTTTTGAGAATCATATAAAAATCCAAAGATACTTTTAAATGTCTTCAATTCCTCAAATCTGTTTTTCAAAGAAGTAATTGCCATATCAACAACAATAAGAAAATAGTTGACTTTAAATGATTCTTCTGGTGACTGACTTTCATGTTCCTCATTGTTCTCTCCAAAATGTTTTTTTCTAATCACACGACGTTCTGTTGGAAAGATGGGCTCAACATTCATTTCAAGTGCAACACTTTTTGCAAGATTCATACTTTTTGTAAAACCTTCCTCTCGATATTTTTCAAAATAGGATAACACGTCTTCCAATTGTTTTATGGTAGCGTCGATACACACAGACTTAGATTGCAACTTTTTGCTAACCATATTAATAGCAAATAAAATTTCATACCAAATAACCACACCAAGCAAAAATTCAAAACTTTCTAGTGCATTAATCTTTGGCTAATATGCTTCCAATCACTTAAGCCCTCCTTTGCTAGCAAACTCAAGTTACCAGAAGATTTGAACAATTTGCAACAAAAACAATATACTTTGTCAACATATTTGCAATAAACTAGCCATTTCCGGTCACTAATCTCACCATTACTTAATTTTCTTGAATAGTACTCATATGAAAAATGCCTAAAATATTTGTCCAAGGGAAAATTAAGATTCATTTATCTAGTAGGCCCCTTTTCAACTAGAATATCCTTTGAATTGTTATCAAGATTCTCCCAATTTCTTCGATCATAAATATCAAAATGAGGATTTTCTTGTTCACTAGAAACATCATTAGGTGCATTTGGCACATCAATATTAGATGCATTTGGCTCATCATTAGGAACACTTGAATTATCATCAATTTCATCATTGTTATCCAAATTTTCTTGGGTATCTACCGTTTTAAAAACAAATTTATCAAGAGCTCCTTGTTGTGATTTTATGAGCTCTTCATTTCGTTTTCTTTTTTTCGTTTTTCACTACCAGATAAATGTTTTTTAGGCAACATCTTAAAATAAATCAAATACTCAAGTTGAAACCAAACAGGAGCATAGAAGTATAGAACAATAGCACCTGGGAAGTAGAATACTAGAATCGTCACAACGGCACAACTTAATCGTCTGTCATCATCTTCAAACTGACATTCCGTTAACTTCCCTCAACAAAAACACGCCTTCAATAGAAGAATCAAAACCACATGAAATTATTATTTATCTTTTTTATCTTCATAAAAATTTACTAGAAGGGAATTAGGAAACAACAACATCATGTATACAAAATTGTTAGAAGGCTAGAAGCCCCCACTAACTTGAATACCTGATTTGCAATGTAGCCGGTAGCCTACGTGAAGAACTTTAGACTTCAGAAATCAGAATTAGTAATTCAACGTTTTGTTACTTGGGAAGAGAATTTGATATACTCAACGTTTTGTTATTAATAAAAATTGGGAAGAGAATTTGATACCAGCTACTGAGCTTGATTTGATTTGCAACGTTATAATCGAGAATTGAATGGCCTACGTTGGGAAAGAAGGAATTGAATGAAACTTTGAGGACCCATTATAATATGGAGTAACAATCAAGAGAGCTAGGATAATGAAGGGGCAACCAATTTCAGAATTTGTAGAGATAATTTGGGCCTTTTTTATTTCAGTTATTTTTCATAATACTAGTATATATTTTTTAATAATACTAAGTATAATTTAGGCTTAGTATAAATTTTTTTGGGCCCCCTATAAACGTGGGCCCTAGGCGGTCGCACCCCCGGCCTACGCCCAGGGCCGGCCCTGACATCCAACAAGTGACGATTCTTACGTTCTGCAACACCATTTTGCTGAGGGGTATTGGGACAAGATCGTTGAGACAATATACCTCTTTGCTGTAAGAACTCTTGAAACTCATGAGACATATACTCACCACCTGAATCAGACCGGAGAATTCTAATACTGGTTTGGAATTGATTTTCAACATACATCAGAAATTTCTTAAACATAGAAAACACTTCAGATTTAGATTTAAGAAAATAAATCCAAGTAAAACGGCTATAATCATCGATAAATGTGACAAAATATTTGTAGTGAGCGTGAGAAGCAACAGGAGAAATCCCCCAAACATCACTATGAATCAACTCAAAACACGTAGAAGCACGATGTGCACCAGACGGAAAAGGAAGGGTTTTACTCTTAGCTAGTTTGCAAACAGAACATGAAATAGAGGTACTAGAGTCTATCAATTTAGTACCTAACACACCAGTCTTAAATAAATGAGACAAAACAACAGAGTTTGGATGGCCCAATTTCCTATGCCAATCCTCACATGCATTCAAAACTGTATTACAAGCAAGAGATAAATGATTTGAATGAAACTGGAGTGGAATCACTCGTCCAACCTTAGGCCCCTTCGCGATCACCTTCCCTGACACCCGATCCTGCACAAGACAACCATTCGGAGTAAGATTAACATCACAACCTTCATCCACTAATTGACCAGCAGACAATAAATTTGAGGCAAGTCCAGGTGCTACCAGCACATTTCTAAAAGTAGAATTTATGTCACCAACATTCGTTATAGGAAGGGTACTGATAAGTCTATTTTTACAGTCTTTTTAATAGTTATTTTGTTAAGTCTTTTTAGTATTTTAATTATATTTTTGAGCTATTTTACTGCAAATGTTTACTTTTTATTTTCAGGTTTTATTTTGAAGCAAAAAGCGAAAATATGAGCTAAAATGAAGAAACTTAGAAAATATTTGAGGAGGAACAATTTTTAAGACAGCAGCAAACAAAACTGGCGCAAGACAGGGCACACAGGGCGCCAAAACAGCAAAACTGGCGCAAGACAGGCACACAGGGCGCCAAGCAGCACACGCACGACCCTGGGTGTACCACGCACGACCCGTGCGTGTCTCCAACTGAAGATGGCCCATTTTGGCAGAGCTGGGCGCACGACCCATGCTTGCCAGCAACGCAGTACAGCTGTTGCCAGCACAAGGCGCACGACCCTGGCACCATAGGCGCACGACCCTGGTGTAAAACTGGCGCAGAGCAGCCAAAATTGACTGACCAGGGCGCACGACCCAGGCACATGGGCGCACGACCCTGGCACCAGACAAGTCAATTTTGGCTGCACCCACTTGCTGATGGCTTTCCCTTGCCACTTGATTTGCCACTTTTTTTATGACCATTTTGCCCCTCCTCTCAAGTGCCTTAGACCTAATATTTTCCTATAAATAGAGGCTTGATCCTCACTTGTATCAAGCTTGAATTTTGTTAGAAAATCAATGACAAAGGTTCTCTAAAGATTCATGACTTCAATTTACTCTTCATGTTTTTATGATTCTTGTTTATTTACTTTATTGCCCCTTTAATTTCTCGCTCTTTACTTTCTCTCTCTTTACTTTTCGCTCTTTACTTTCTCGCTCTTTACTTTCTTGCCCCTTTCATTTTCCAAGTCATTTACTTTCATTGCTATTTAATTTCTCGCTCTTTACTTTCTCGCTCTTTACTTTTCGCTCTTTACTTTCTCGCTCTTTACTTTCTCGCTCTTTCCTTTTCGCTCTTTACTTTCTTGCCCCTTTCATTTTCCAAGTCATTTACTTTCATTGCTATTTAATTTCTCGCTCTTTACTTTCTCGCTCCTTACTTTTCGCTCTTTACTTTCTCGCTCTTTTATTTTCCTTGCTATTTACTTTCTTGCCCCTTTTATTTTCCAAGTCATTTACTTTCATTGCTATTTAAATTTCTCGCTCTTTACTTTCTCGCTCTTTACTTTTTCGCTCCTTTACTTTCCACTTCTTTTATTTTCCTTGTTATTTACCTTTTTGCCCTTTTACTTTCCAAGTCATTTACAATTCCTTGCTATTTACTTTCTTGCACTTTTATTTTCTTGTCACTTACAATTCTGCTATTTATAATTTTGCAATTTGCCGCTTTCTTTTATTATCTCGCTATTTAACTTTATGTTTTCTTCTCTTATTTTCTTTTCTCCTCTTTTGTCTACAATGATCATGAGTGAGTAGACTTTACTAAAACATTCCTTCTTTCTAAAAACACTTTCTTTTCAGTTAATCAACTTTGAAAAATTAAATTGGTATTCACCTAGGCTCTCCCTGTGGATCGATAACTCTTTTATTACGCGATACGACTCGTGCACTTGTGAGGCTATTAGGTACTACCATTAGCAATTTGAATTTTTTGATTACCAATATAAGAACGTAAATTGTGCAGGGGTTCAGAGCTAGTAGTGGCATGGAATGCCTGTACCGGACGCTTAGTCGGCCGAGGAGGACGCGTGGGACATGCAGAGATGAGATGACCCTGCTGTTTGCAGTAATTGCAAAATTTCTTAGGACAACTACGAGCAACGTGTCCAAATTGTTTACAACTGAAGCATTGAGTTTGGCGCATATCGCGGCCCACGCCTCTATTCTGCGCAGCATATGCAACGGTCACCGGTTCAGAATGGACGGGATCATGAAGCATGTTTCCTTGAGTATTAAGACGCTGTTCTTCCCTGAGCAGTTCACCAATACAGGTATCGAAGGAGGGAACATGGTTCCTACTCAGCAGAGCACCTCGAACGGCCTCAAATTCCGGACGAAGTTTCATGAGAAATTGATCCCGTTTACTAGTATCATAAACATCACGAACGACCGACAGAGACGCCTTGGGGACAGCAACATATATAATAGGAGAGTGTTCTGTCCATAAATTTAAAAAACCAGAATAATATTCTTGAATTCACAAAGTACCTTGTTTGTAATTGACGATCTCTAACTCCAATTGAAAACGCTTGGCTGTATTGTCCTGGTTGTAAATACGCTGCAAATAATTCCATATTTCCTGAGCAGTTGAAAATGCTCGCAAATTATTGATCATCTGAGGATCAATAGTACTGAGGATCCAAGAAATAATCTGAGCATCTTGGACTTCCCACGCGTCTAAGGCGAGTTTATCTGCTGGCGCTTTAGAGACCCCATCAAGGTGACTCCATAATCCTTTTCCTTTGACATACATCTTGAACTGAAATTCCCAAGCAGCATAATTCTTGCCAGTAAAGCGAACACAAAAATTATCTCTTCCTTCCGAAGCCATTTAAAAAATTACGGTAGCTTGCAATATATAAAAAAACTCAAAGTCAAACCGAACCACAGTAGCGCACAGTAGCGGGAACATACAATAGCGCACACCCAACCACAAATGCAAAAAAATATCTTTCCAACAAAAAAAACGCGTACAACGAAGATGCGATGAGAACAGCGATCTGAGAAGAAGCCACGAACAGGGAAGGAGAACAGCGACCAAGGAAGCGATGACGATGAATAGCGCGCAGAGAACAGCGAGCGGAGGAGAACACGACGACGCGCGGAGAACACGGCGGCGCGCAGAGAAGATTGCGAAACGGCGGAGGAAATCGACACCAGAGATGGATCCGAACCAGAGATCCACGAAGGAGAGGATCGCAGAGAACAGCGAGCGGAGGAGAACACGGCGCGCAGAGAAGCGATGAGGAGAACCAGCAGCGAACCGCGAACAGTGAGAACGACGCACAGAGGATGACGAAGGAGGCGCACGGAGGACGATGAAGGAGAACCACGAAGGAGGCGCACGGAGGACGACGAACACAGATCCACGAAGGATCCGAATCAAAGGATATCTGACCCAGAACCAGTGAACCGAACCATTTACAGGAACTGAACCACAACAGGAACCGAACCACAACTAGAAACCACGTAGGACACCGTTCTTGAACGAAGAAGAACCCGAAATCACAGGGATGATCGCAACCCTACTGATACCATGTCAAAATATAACACACGATATTGTTTACGCAGTTCGGCCAAAGTCTGCCTACGTCTGCGACTACAGAGTAGCTGTAGCTCCGTTTTATTGATAATGTCTCAGTGTCTCAATACCAAATACAAGAGAGTTTAAATAGTCTTCTCTAAGAAGACCTAACGGGACCTGGGCCAAAGCATAAGCATATAAATAAATCTACACGACTACTATTTACAGCTCTCTTATTTTCCTTATTCACACTGAGGACATGTGGGATTACCGTCCAACGAGGCATTGGAGCAAGCTTGATTTTAAGAGAGGGACATTGGTCAAGATCGAATAAGGATCAGCTGCCAGCCAATGTTGAAGTTGTTGACCTCCTATAATCAAAGGGCCATGCCCATTTGCTGGAATACAAAATATGAAAAAAAAGAGCGCAATAAATAAACCCAACTTCAACCCCTAAAACCTCCCCTTCCCCATCGACGATCTATTTGAAAAACTATAATACACAAATTAAATCATCTTATCTCATTATGTGAATATCGTTAATCTTAAACGAAAACAAACTGGTACTAACACTAATTTATGAAAAATCACACTTTTCATGCCCTAAAACTTAACCCCTTCCCAATCAACCCTTGATTTCACGAAATAGACAGAAACATATTCGAAATGATTTTGGGTAGATAAAAAAGACAAAAATTACTTAAGAGGAGAATGCAGTGGGTCTACACAATGGGGATTTTGATGGATCTAGTTTTTTTTATAAAACAATTAAAATTGGATCTATCAATGACATGATGATATTAAAAAATCATAACAAATGCATAATGTTTGGTTTTTAAAATAATAAACTTATAAATATTTAATGTTTAGTGGTTAACGGAGAAATTTAACATTCACTAAACCAACTTAATTTTTTTTGGTTGCATTGAACTTTTTTGATCAGTAAGATTTGGTTACATTGATATAACTTAATTAGTTCAATTGTTGTCAAAAAAAATTATTTGGTGTTGTTTTTGTAAAAAGAAAAATATATTATGTTGTTGAAAAATAATTTATTCACTTATTTTGTCTAACCTTATAAAAAACACTTTAGAGTGTTAATAAGTAATTCTTATATATACAATATTTCATTAGGATCTAGTAGTTTATATAGAATTTAAAAAATAATATATGTATACTCTCTTCTGCTATCACCAACAATATTTATAAAAATGCTATAGCTATAATAAGCACTTTACTAAACACATTCAATTAGTAGTTTACTAAATAATATGATAAATATTTTCATCAATTATATCAATAATTCTATAACTATTATCTCACATAAATATAATTATAGATGGAGAAGTTTTATATAGAAAAAAATAGCATATACTATATATATCTCACACACACACACAGATTTGAACAAATTGTCTAAGTAAAATACCAATAAATATTGATTAACAAGTTGATATTTTTCACACGGGGTCATACATACTAATATCTAAAAGAGATTAATTTAAATACACATACTGTGTATAGACTTTTACAACAACCACCAATCACAATTCATGGAGTGATTGGTTACCAACTGACTAATTGATGTTACCAATTGACTAATTATTTTTAATGATGTGTCAACATGTAATTGGTAGATAGTGTAAAACATGTATAGACCTATTGCGTATATAAATTAAAGAGTTTAATTTATATACACTAACCGTGTATAGCCTTTACATCAACTTCCATTCACAATTCACCATTTAGCCACGTAAGATTGTTTTCAATTAAAGTAACCGCTATGTCACTTCCCCATGTTCTTCTAACCTCATTCCTCTCATTAGCGGTTACTTTGACTAATTTTCCATTTTTTTTATTTTAATTGAAAATAATCTGACGTGGCTAAATGGTGAAATGTAATTGGAAGTTGGTGTAAAGACCGCTAGCTATACACAGTTAGTGTATATAAATTATACTCTAAATTAAATCCTATCTAAAAGAGATTAATTTATATACACATACTGTGTATAGACTTTTACAACCACCACCAATCACAATTCATGGAGTGGTTGGTTACCAATTGACTAATTGATGGTTACCAATTGACTAATTTCTTCTTAATGATGTGTCAACCTGTAATTGGTAGATGGTGTAAAACATGTATACACCTATTATGAATATTATTTTTGTCTAAAATATTAACTTACATGTTTTATTGTACTAAAAAGTTACTTATTTAAAAATTCTTAGAAAATACTAATATAGCATGTACGTCAACAAAAATATATAAACTATATATATATTCCTTAAATTTGACCAAAGTGTAATGTATTCCTTAAAAAAGAATCAAATGGAAGTGATTAAACCTATTGAACACCTTTCCTCTTCCCACGTTCTCATCCAACCAACTCCAACCATAGATTAAATTAAACTTGTTAAACCTACCATGATCAAAGTTGATTTCATGCAATTTTCAAAAATGCGTCAAAATTTGAATAAACTCTCTCTCTCTCTCTCTCTCTCTCTCTCTCTCTCTAGCACGCGCGTGTGATTGCGCGCACACACACACACACTTAGTCAATAGACTAGGAAATCTATTAAATAATCCTTAAAAGTTTATCTTTATCCATCAATTTAGTCCGTCAAACTTTAAGAACAAAATTTTACTCATTAAAATTTGGACCGAACTAAAGCGAAAGATCCAAATGGGAGATGGTAGACACATGGAAGTTTGCAAACATTGAAACTCAGTGGAAACCGAGTGTGAGCCCTTACAACCCTTTTGGAAGAAAAATGTAAGAAGCTTTTGGTAACCACAGTCCAAAGTTGCGATAACCCACTTCCAACCCTTTATGTTGATTATTTGATTTGTGATGAACATCGAGAGCTATATATATATATATATATATATATATATATATATATATATATATATATATATATATATATATATGTGTGTGTGTGTGTGTGTGTGTGTGTGTGTACCACCCTTAATATAAATGAATTAATGAACTATAAGAGGCAACCTTATCTTGAGACATGTATCTCAAGGCTAAGACCTTGTGTGATTCCTTCAATTAAAAAGGGTTGGTTCCTCAACTGATCTTGTTAGTATCTTGTGGGGATGCATCACTGGTAATTAAAGATTTAAAAGACTTCGTATTGAGTTATGGCGAGATTTCATTGAGGAATTGAGATTTTCTTAAATCTCATTCTTTCAATATTGTGGTTTTCAGATACTCAGGTTAAGCGGGATGTAACTGAAGACAAAGTGATTGAATATTAAGGCTATCTATCATGTTAGAAACATGTATTTGAAAAATTATGTTCCTTTGTTATTTTTCTCTTTTGCTATGAACTAAGTGGTAATTAGGTTATTTTGGGAATTCAGATGTAGATTACATTTGTACCGAATTATATAATTATGTGTATGTACTCTAAATTTGGGTGTGGGGCTCTTGTTATATATTGAAAATGATTTCAGTATATTGGACTTGATGGAATTTCAATTCCAACTTTTGTGAGTCAATTGAGAGTGAAGTTAAATTCGCTCGTGCCAAATTTATTTACATACCTCGGTTTACCGAAGGAACAATGTCTTGTAGTTTTAACGACGATTAAAAATGATGATATTACATTTTGCATACGATATCATAGTTAATTATTGATGGATATCTATATGTATCAAATAAATAAATCTAATAAATGAGCACATAAATAACTAAAACAACAAACAACGAGATATTTGAGATGAATAATAGAGGGAAAGTATACGAAACATGTATAACTAGATAAGCCCGATTGTTGCCACTATATTAAACAAAAAAATAAGTCTTTCATATAAGAAAACGATATCATTTCTCATATTAACCAAACTAGATAATCATGAATGCTGTCACTATGTTAAGGAAAACTCAAGCCAGCTGAAAGAATTTAAATATCATAGCACATAAGAAAGTGGTTGTTGTTAGACCAAAACCACTTAAATGTAACTACATGCATTCTCTTCAAGTTTGATGGTTTTGTTGTTGTGAGAGTCAACGACTATTGAGCAAGAGACATGTTGTGTATGTTTAGTCCTAACCAACATCCCGACAACATATCCACACGACTTAACCTCGAAGACAAGCCTCAATGGTATTTTTCCATTGTCCACCAAGTCAGTATTGAAGGTTTCACCTGCGCCATAAAGGGGAACCATCCTTTCTTGTAGGTTGACAGACAACACCTTGAGACTCTTTCGTCGTAGATGATATTTCTTCAACTACAGCAGCATTGAATTTAACAATAAGAGTGGTGATCATTATCAACATCAGAACAAGAAAACTCTCTTGTGCATATAAAAACTTCTCAATTAAAAAAAGTTCATACATAGTTCTTAAATTACAAAAAAGTCTTTATAAGGCTATATCAAAAAATTTTATGGAGAAGTTAAATGAGAGAACTTCTGAAAATATTGAAATGTGGTAGTTAATTTCAACTTATTCATGAAGCTATTGTCTAAAAAGCTCGCAGTTATTATAAGTTTTTTGTTAATATTTCATTTCCCACAAGTGCTTCTTAAGAAGTTGATCCAAACTATCTCTAAATAAACGAGTAATGGTCAGTGCTAGAATTCATACCTCACCAGTTGCAACTGTAAGCTCAGAATACATAAGATTCACTGAATTAGAGCCAACATAAACGCCGAAAAACATTGCAGGGTTATGCACTGTCATTCGCATAGAACAATTCACTATCAGCATCATAGTTGGCACTCCAGTCCTGTCTGACCCTCCTCCAAAGTAGAAGTTGTGTACCGTCAAACTCTGGAAGAAATGAATCATTAGGAAACAAGTATCCATTTATCTGTGAGTAGTATATCTTTCATAAAAAAAAGTTCTGTTTGACTACTCATCTACACTAGTGTACTACATACCAGTATAAGTCTACACCAAACAAGTATACACTATAGAAATTGAATGATGATAATAAATCTTTAGGCAACAATAGTAAATCGATTTTGGTGACCCTTTGTCCCAAATATAACTATCTAGTCCAGTTGCACAAATCACAGGATCATCCTAAATCCAACAGGTTTATCATTCAATATATATATAGTCCACTTCTAACAATACTAAAAAACATTAAAAAATTCAATCTTTAATTAAAAAACAATTGGACAAGTTATTATTATATACCTAAAAATCCACCAATTAAAAAAGTGAAGCAAAGCAAGTGGCCATTCCTTAGTATTATAAATACATATTAAAAAAAATAAAGGAAAGGATCCATAATCACATACCTTGATACTTAGCTGGGGTTTGTAACGCAAGCTAACAGCCCAAATGATGAAACAGAAGAAACTGAAAATCAAAAGAAACCCAATAACAGCAATGAAGAACCGAGTCTTCCTTGACAATTCCTTCCTACCATAATAAAACTCATCATAATCATCCTCTTCCTCAATCACCTCACAATCAGGCCGCCACCCTTTTTGGTTGAGTTCTCGATTCCATTTCTCTTCGAAAGCATGGTTATAAGAACCAGAGATTCTAGTGCTAGCAGATGAAGCTCTTGAATGATGAGCAGTAGTAGTAGCATAAGAATCCATTGGACTATTACTTGCATTATGAGAATCACCAGAAGGACTGTTCACGTAATAAACAAGTCTTTTTGTTGATCCTTGTGATGATAAGCTGTAACTCGTTGCATCAGAATCAGTTTTTGCGTGCATCATTGTAATAAATGAAAAATTAACTCAAAGATGGAAAATTTAATTATACCCAGATGAGAAAAACTGAAGCTTTTGATTCAATGGATTGTGGGTACGTAGGGAAGGAAATTCAGTATCTGAGGGAATTGAAGAAGGGTTTAGGGGGAGAGAGAGAGAGAGAGAATGCAGTGGTGAACCTGTGGGGGGAGTTGAAGAGTATAAGTGAAGAATTAGGAAATATGGGTTTAGAGAGAGAGGTTAAGAGGAAATTGTCGATTACAAATTTACGGCTGATCTTGTTAGTTTGAAATTGAGGAAATTATTTTTGATTCAATAGGTTGTTGACCTGTTTAGGATTCCATTGATAAAATGGAACGTGATATTCGGTCCTTATTCAGAGGTACTTATTTATTTGTATGAATATATGATAGACAATATCATTCAAAATTAGGAAACAGCTTATTTTTTTGATCACTAATAAGGAAACAGTTTATATATATATGATAAACTATATCATTCAAAATTAGGAAACAATTCAAAATTTTGGGACTAGGTACTGTCAATCAATTATTCTATGTATGTATTGAATTGAATGCATACTAATTTTCAACAATATATAAGGGCGCCGATTGTATAGGATGAAAGCTAATTACATCTAATAAAAGGAAGGTTTACATTGTACCCAAAAAAATAGGGAAGGTTTACAACGATACTCAAGGCATTATTTGATTTTGAGGGAACAATAGGAGGCAAAAAACCCACTGTAGCACAAAAAAAATTATTTACCAAAACAACACCATTTTTAGATCATTTACCAAACTATAATATATCCAATTTTTAGACCAGAAGTCACCCCAGGGCCAACGACTTCTAGCTTGTATTTTGCAATTTCTTTTTACTTTTTCAGTTCAGAAGTCAACCCCAGGGTGACTTTTGAACTGTGTTTTTTAATTTTTTTGTTCTTTATATTAATTTAAATTAAGTTATATTAATTAATTTAATTAATTTAGAAAATTAATATTTATAATTCTAAAGTAATTATAAATATTATGGTGAAAAAAAATTATACACACATTAATGTATTTAAAAGTGTCGGTAAGATCTCGTGCGTCCAAACGTGTCGGCAACATCAAGACCATTGAAAAAACACCAAAAAAACCGTTTGTTTTGTAGTGTAAAAAATTAATTTTTTATTATGTTTTGACCACTTTTAATCATATATTTTTATTTTTTTTTATTTAAAAAAAATCTACCGTGTAGAAGAGGTATAAAACTACTGTGTTGAGTTATGAAGTATGAGATACGGATTTAATTTGAACATGTATTATAATCGTAAAGAACACTAAAAAAAACACGGATTACAATGATTGAAAAATGGTTTACAACAACGGAAACAAACATAAATAGTAAAACATGACAGAAACAAATACAGATTAATTAAATCGTTGAACTACTGTGATGGTGGAGTTAAACGGCGAATGATCTCGGCGACACTCCTTGTGGTTTCTACATACATTTGCATAGGACCGTGACATAGAAAGGCGTCGTAGATCTCGATCGTGGCTTCCTGAGGTCGACTTAAAAAACATTGTTGACTGATGTTGTTGGAGGGATAGAGTTCAATCTATATATATATATATATATATATATATATATATATATATATATATATATATATATATATATATATATATGTAAAGGAGACCCCAATGGAGCCTCCACAATGAATCTCAATATTTTTGTGTATTAAAATATTTATTTATAATTTAGGCATGAGGAGGAATTTAATTTTAATGAAAGCTAATAATTCCCACTAACTTATTAAATGATTCTCTTAGTGGAATATTAATTAAATATTTTATATTATATTATTGATATAGATAGTTATAGTATAATATATTATAATATAATATAATATAATATAATATAATATAATAGAATGGTTAACGTATATCATAATTGTTAAATTTTCAATTTAAAAATAGTTGATTATTTTAATATTTTAAAAATATTAATACTTTAGTAATTTATTTGAAAAATAAGTTGATTTTTTGTTCCAAAAAATAATGAGATAATTTTTTAATCAAATATTGGAACATGAATAAAATTGATTTTAAAAATTTAAATATTTAATAAATAGTTTGTGGTATTAAATATTTTATTCAGTCAATTATCTTTATACGTTGGAAATAAATATTAAAAAAATTGACAAAAAAATAGATGTAGAATATTGGTAACGTTTAAATACATTCATTCTAACTTTATAGCTTCACTTTTTATTTATTTTTACCATTTGGATTATATATATACATAAAATTTATATTAATATATTTTTTTTAAAAAAAATTATCCCTTATTGATTCATCACTTCATGTTTTGGTTTTGGTTGCCTTTTTGTATCTCTAAATTATTGTTGTGATTATTATTAATTATTTAGGTTATATTATAATAGACATTGATTAGAATCTTTTCATTTTCCTTGACTTTAAGTCTTCTTTCAGATATACTATAAATACCTAAAATATTTGAGAAGAGGGGTCACCACTTATCTTTCTATTTTTTACAGCCCCTTTTTTGGTTGTTACATTACTAATACCCGGGTTTGAAGAAAGGCATTGCAGAAGTAGGAGTTCCAATTTTGTTATGTATATCTGTCTTTTTTTCTTAAGCATTTGTTCATTATTGATTTAGTATTGAAATCGTTATAGGTTTCAAGTTTCATGATTATATTTTAATATTCTGTAAATATAAGCAACTATCTCTTCTTGGATTGGAGTATGTATTCAACTATTAATTGTAATCTTCTTGATGTATGGTGCAATTGTAATTGAGATGTTATAAATTTTATTCGCAGTCTTTGCTAAAGAAGTATTTTATAGAAATTTGGGCATTTGCATCCATAATAAATTATTTCATAACATATGTTGCTTTCTATTTGAGATGTTCTTCTAATGGTTTTGATCTTTTATGTCATTCCTTGATGCATCTTCCAATAGACAATCATTTGTGAGAGAATAAAATGATCATGATATTTGTGAAGAGACCCTTGGTGGAAAGTTAGCCAAGAGGACAAAGAAAAATAAATTCATAAATTGTCCCCAATTTGATAGAAACGTCATTTTGAGAAAAATAATATATATATATATATATATATATATATATATATATATATATTGTAAAGGAGACTTGAGAAATTTAGCTCCGCCTTTGAATGACAAGCGTACTAGGTTTTAATTAA
Source organism: Astragalus membranaceus (assembly GCA_039519185.1). Taxonomy (NCBI): domain Eukaryota; kingdom Viridiplantae; phylum Streptophyta; class Magnoliopsida; order Fabales; family Fabaceae; genus Astragalus; species Astragalus membranaceus. The sequence continues at coordinate 4,522,065 of CM076851.1, read as the reverse complement.
ATGACTTAATAAAATGGCTTTTCATATTTCAAGTATAAATGCATGAATTTCCATTAGTAATATTTTTAAATTTTTGGCCCTTCATCTTATCAATATAATTATATTAATAATAGATGTGAAAATTAAATAATTGATACATAAAATTATATATGTGTTATGAATAAAATATTAAATAATGTAATATATTTAACAACAACATTCACATATAGTTATGACTTTTCATCTTCAACCCATATTCTAATAACCCATACTAAAAGAAGTATGAATAGAGTAAGTTACCTATCAAAATATGCAATAATTACAAAAAAAATTGAATTAAATATGTGATTAATTGATTAAAACTTTACATCTTCAACCCATATTCTAATAACTCATGATATTATTGACAATTAAAAAAATAATTCATATTAATATGAAATTTTTCTCTTTCAAAGCATACGAGAATTTCAAAAGTCTATTAATTCATAAAATAAAAATATTCATCTAAATTTAATTATTTGATCAAACTTTCAAACCTCAATTTAGATTTTTTGTATTTCAAAATTTATAAAGACTTTTTTTATTATTAAAACTTTATGTATTTAAATAAAATCAACACTTTATATACCTTTTCTAATTTATTGTATAAACATTTTGTAAACAAAATATTTTGTGTAGGAAGCTCTAATGGAGCCTTTAGGTTGATCCTTATTTTTATAATTTATTTTTGTATTAAATATCAACTTCCTTATTTTAAAGTATTTAATCAACTATGTAAAATTTATTTCATTTTTGTAAAATTATATTTCGAAACAATTAATTTGATAAAAATTATTAACAGTTGTTTATATTTAAAAACACATAATATATGTAACAATATTGCCTAAATTTAATAAATTTGATTTTAAAAAATAAACTCAGATTTATATCAAACTATACTCTATACATACATGACTTATATATATATATATATATATATATATATATATATATATATTTAAAAACACATAATATATGTAAGAATATTGCCTAAATTTAATAAATTTGATTTTAAAAAAGAAACTCAGATTTATATCAAACTATACTCTATACATACATGACTTATATATATATATATATCCATTAATAATTTATATATATTATGAATAGACTCAATAAGATTAAATAAAAAATATTAGAACAACCTGTGCAACGCACGGGTATTCCCCTAGTATGGCAGTAAGATTACAAGGAAGTTAATGAACTTACTATTTCCTAAGTGCATGAATGATATTTCATAGGTACATGACTTGACTATATACATGAATGTGTTTGCTACAATTTCCAATGCTAGTCCTAATCACATTTTTGACTATCACACTTGACTAACACCCCTCCGCAAGATTGGAGTGTCGTCAGAAACACCAATCTTGTTCAGTAAGTAGTGATGTCGAACTTTGGAAAGAGGTTTGGTGAGACAATCTACAAGTTGGTTAGTGGTGCTAACATGGTGAACTTTGAGCTCTCCTTGTTGTACCAAATCACAGACAAACACTACAATAAAATCGACGATTTCCGACGGCGATTTCCGTTGCAAATGCAGCGATTTTCGTCGCAAATTGACGTTTCCGACGAACATTCCGACGGACAAATATCCGTCGCAAAATCGCTCGACGCAAATCGTTTCCGACGGATTTTTTCGTCGCAAATGTCTCCGTCGCAAAGTCGGCGGAAATCCGTCGCAAATATCCATGGCAAAGTCGTCGCAAACTCTGACACCTTTTCGTCGCAAACTAGGAGAAGAGTAAGGAAACATAAACTGATTATCAAAAAATGTCACATTCCTAGAAATGCGAAAACGATGGTTAGAGACATCATAACACACAAAGCCCTTATGAGACTGACTATACCCCATAAATGCACATTGAACAGATTGTGCTCCAAGCTTATGTCTTTCTATGGATGGGAGGTGCACAAAACATACACACCCAAAAGTATGTAAACGACTGTAATCAGGCTGAATTTTAAAAAGGCGAAAGTAAGGAGAATCAAACCCAATCACCGTGGAAGGAAGACGGTTGATCAAAAAAACAGTTGTGGAAAGAGCCTCCACCCAGAATTTGGATGGAACAGATGCCTGGAGAAGTAAGGTACGTGTCACATCCAACAAGTGACGATTCTTACGTTCTGCAACACCATTTTGCTTAGGGGTATTGGGACAAGATCGTTGAGACAGTATACCTCTTTGCTGTAAGAACTCTTGAAACTCATGAGACATATACTCACCACCTGAATCAGACCGGAGAATTCTAATACTGGTTTGGAATTGATTTTCAACATACATTAGAAATTTCTTAAACATAGAAAACACTTCAGATTTAGATTTAAGAAAATAAATCCAAGTAAAACGGCTATAATCATCGATAAAGGTGACAAAATATTTGTAGTGAGCGTGAGAAGCAACAGGAGAAATCCCCCAAACATCACTATGAATCAACTCAAAACACGTAGAAGCACGATGTGCACCAGACGGAAAAGGAAGGGTTTTACTCTTAGCTAGTTTGCAAACAGAACATGAAATAGAGGTACTAGAGTCTATCAATTTAGTACCTAACACACCAGTCTTAAATAAATGAGACAAAACAACAGAGGTTGGATGACCCAATTTCCTATGCCAATCCTCACATGCATTCAAAACTGTATTACAAGCAAGAGATAAATGATTTGAATGAAACTGGAGTGGAATCACTCGTCCAACCTTAGGCCCCTTCGCGATCACCTTCCCTGACACCCGATCCTGCACAAGACAACCATTCGGAGTAAGATTAACATCACAACCTTCATCTACTAATTGACCAGCAGACAATAAATTTGAGGCAAGTCCAGGTGCTACCAGCACATTTCTAAAAGTAGAATTTATGTCACCAACATTCGTTATAGGAAGGGTACTACCATTAGCAATTTGAATTTTTTGATTACCAATATAAGAACGTAAATTGTGCAGGGGTTCAGAGGAAACCGTCATGTGATTTGATGCACCCGAGTCAAGTAACCAAGCAATGATGAGATGAAGAGCACCACCATCAGACGCAACAGGGATGGAAGGACCAGCAGCAGAGGTAGATGCACCAGTGGTGGAAGGACCAGCTGTAGAGCTAGTAGTGGCATGGAATGCCTGTACCGGACGCTTAGTCGGTCGAGGAGGACGCGCGAGACATGCAGAGATGAGATGACCCTGCTGTTTGCAGTAATTGCAAAATTTCTTAGGACAACTACGAGCAACGTGACCAAATTGTTTACAACTGAAGCATTGAGTTTGGCGCATATCGCGGCCCACGCCTCTATTCTGCGCAGCATATGCAACGGTCACCGGTTCAGAATGGACGGGATCATGAAGCATGTTTCCTTGAGTATTAAGACGCTGTTCTTCCCTGAGCAGTTCACCAATACAGGTATCTAAGGAGGGAACAGGGTTCCTATTCAGCAGAGCACCTCGAACGGCCTCAAATTCCGGACGAAGTTTCATGAGAAATTGATCCCGTTTACTAGTATCATAAACATCACGAACGGCCGACAGAGACGCCTTGGGGACAACAGCATATATAATAGGAGAGTGTTCTGTCCATAAATTTAAAAAACCAGAATAATATTCTTGAATTGACAAAGTACCTTGTTTGTAATTGGTGATCTCTAACTCCAATTGAAAACGCTTGGCTGTATTGTCCTGGTTGTAGATACGCTGCAAATAATTCCATATTTCCTGAGCAGTTGAAAATGCTCGCAAATTATTGATAATCTGAGGATCAATAGTACTGAGGATCCAAGAAATAATTTGAGCATCTTGGACTTCCCACGCGTCTAAGGCGGGTTTATCTGCTGGCGCTTTAGAGACCCCATCAAGGTGACTCCATAATCCTTTTCCTTTGACATACATCTTGAACTGAAATTCCCAAGCAGCATAATTCTTGCCAGTAAAGCGAACACAAAAATTATCTCTTCCTTCCGAAGCCATTTAAAAAATTACGGTAGCTTGCAATATATAAAAAAATTCAAAGTCAAACCGAACCACAGTAGCGCACAGTAGCGGGAACACACAATAGCGCACACCCAACCACAAATGCAAAAAAATATCTTTCCAACAAAAAAAATGCGTACAACGAAGATGCGATGAGAACAGCGATCTGAGAAGAAGCCACGAACAGGGAAGGAGAACAGCGACCAAGAAAGCGATGACGATGAATAGCGCGCAGAGAATAGCGAGCGGAGGAGAACATGACGACGCGCGGAGAACACGGCGGCGCGTAGAGAAGATCGCGAAACGGCGGAGGAAATCGACACCAGAGATGGATCCGAACCAGAGATCCACGAAGGAGAGGATCGCAGAGAACAGCGAGCGGAGGAGAACACGACGACGCGGAGAACACGGCGCGCAGAGAAGCTATGAGGAGAACCAGCAGCGAACCGCAAACAGTGAGAACGACGCACGGAGGATGACGAAGGAGGCTCACGGAGGACGACGAACACAGATCCAAGAAGGATCCGAATCAAAGGATATCCGACCCAGAACCTGTGAACCGAACCACTTACAGGAACTGAACCACAACAGGAACCGAACCACAACTAGAAACCACGTAGGACACCGTTCTTGAACGAAGAAGAACCCGAAATCACAGGGATGATCGCAACCCTACTGATACCATGTCAAAATATAACACACGATATTATTTACGCAGTTCGGCCAAAGTCTTCCTACGTCTGCGACTACAGAGTAGCTGTAGCTCCATTTTATTGATAATGTCTCAGTGTCTCAATACCAAATACAAGAGAGTTTAAATAGTCTTCTCTAAGAAGACCTAACGGGCCTGGGCCAAAGCATAAGCATATAAATAAATAAATAAATCTACACAACTACTATTTACAGCTCTCTTATTTTCCTTATTCACACCGAGGACATGTGGGATTACCGTCCAACGAGGCATTGGAGCAAGCTTGATTTTAAGAGAGGGACATTGGTCAAGATCGAATAAGGATCAGCTGCCAGCCAATGTTGAAGTTGTTGACCTCCTATAATCATAGGGCCATGCCCATTTGCTGGAATACAAAATATGAAAAAAAGCGCAATAAATAAACCCAACTTCAACCCCTAAAACCTCCCCTACGGCAACGCCTAATCTTGCAACACCAAAAAAACCGTTGCCTTAGACATCAATGGCAACGGTTTTTTGACCCCATTGCTGATTCTTTTTTTTTTAATTTTTTTATTGGCAACGGTTCAAAACCGTTGCCATATGGCCTACAGCAACGGTTTTTTGTTTAATCATTAGGCAACGGCTCAAAAACGTTGCCATATGGTCTACAACAACGGTTTTTGTTTAATCATTAGCCAACGGCTCAAAAACGTTGCCATATGAAAAATTATTAAAAAAATAAAAATTTAGGCGCTAAATACTATTGTGTTTTCTGAATTTCCCAAATTTTTTGTGCCAAACAAAAAAATCAACACCAAAAAAATCAACACCACGCATACTCTCAGTTCTCACGCATAAAAATTTTTATTCAGAAAACACGATAGTATCCCAGAAATCTCACGCATACTCAGTTCTCACGCATACTCTCAGAAATCCCAGAAACTCACTCTCAATGGAACTCACCCTCACTCGAACTCATCACCCTCAGTTCACGCGAACTCACGCGAAATCCTCCCTCACGCGAACGATTTTGATTTCATCAGAAATTCATCTCCTTCCTCCCTTTCTCTCAAGCAACGATTTTGGTTATTCAGTTTCGTTTCTCTCTCTCACCTAGCGATTTTGAATTTAGGTTCCTCTCTCTCTCTCTCTCTCTCTCTCTCCTTTTAGTGTTTACGGTGAATCAAGGTTTTTATTTAGGGTTCACAACTTCAGATTGGAACTGAAAGTAGAAATTGTTTTAGGGTTTTGGTTCCCCTCTTTCCTAATTGAGTCTTCAAAATCAAAGTTTAAGTAGAAATTGTTTTATTAATCTTGTCTCTGAGTTCAATCCTCTGTAACAGGAAGGACAAATATGCTTTGCAGATAAGAACTGTAACTCGGGTTTACACTGCGAAACGTGCGTGGCAAATGGAAACATACGACTAAGGTGCACTCGTATCCAACCAACTAACCCCACTTCAAAGGTTTTGTCTTTTTCCCTCTCTCTGTTTTATGATTTCTGTTATCACTGTTTTGGTGTTTTCTTGTGGTGCCTTGAATTACAAAGTCTGCGTTTTTTTAACAGGTGAAGGGGTTACCGTTTAATCGGTATTCATGGCTAACGACACATAATTCATTTGCGCTTCTGGGTCAGAAATCAAAGACAGGCTCAGTCATTCTCGCTCCTACCAATCAGCAAGACACCATTACGGCCCAGCTTAATGTGATCTTCTCTTCCATTCCCTTTGTTTCTTTTTTTTTGAAATTATTAATTATGCTGTTTGGTTCCTAGGAAAAATTAAAATTCAAGATAAATTAAAAGGAATCTCTTTGAACCTTTAAGTTGTTGTTTGTTTGTCGTGTCTCTCTCATTATGTTATGTTGTCTAGCTTGTTACAGGTATAGCTACTTGTTGATACATTTTTATAAATAACTTTTCAATGTCAGTTGTTTGGTTATAGTTGTGTCACTAAGTATTTATACTTGGTGTTATGGAGAACATGCCAGAATCGCTTCTTGTTACCTATAAGCCTTTTATTCTAGTAAATGATATTGAAATGGTAGTAGACTGAAATGAGTTTGTTGACTTATCTTCTGATGTTTCAGGTTCAATTGACACTACTTTAAAGACTTGGAGAGGAAAAACTTGTTTACATACTTTTGAAGGACATACAGGCTTGCTTTCTTGTCCATAGACATACACTTCAGTTTTTTATTTGTCATCGATATATAATGAATTTGTCAACTTATATTTTGTGTTTGTATTTCCGTTATCTCTGTTTTATGATTTCTGTTATCACTGTTTTGGTGTTTTCTTGTGGTGCCTTGAATTACAAAGTCTGCGTTTTTTTAACAGGTGAAGGGGTTACCGTTTAATCGGCATTCATGGCTAACGACGCATAATTCATTTGCGCTTCTGGGTCAGAAATCAAAGACAGGCTTCGCTCCTACCAATCAGCAAGACACCATTACGGCCCAGCTTAATGTGATCTTCTCTTCCATTCCCTTTGTTTCTTTTTTTTTTGAAATTATTATTATTAGTTATGCTGTTTGGTTCCTAGGAAAAATTAAAATTCAAGATAAATTAAAAGGAATCTCTTTGAACCTTTAAGTTGTTGTTTGTTTGTCGTGTCTCTCTCATTATGTTATGTTGTCTAGCTTGTTACAGGTATAGCTACTTGTTGATACATTTTTATAAATAACTTTTCAATGTCAGTTGTTTGGTTATAGTTGTGTCACTAAGTATTTATACTCGGTGTTATGCAGAACATGCCAGAATCCCTTCTTGTTACCTATAAGCCTTTTATTCTAGTAAATGATATTGAAATGGTAGTAGACTGAAATGAGTTTGTTGACTTATCTTCTGATGTTTCAGGTTCAACTGACACTACTTTAAAGACTTGGAGAGGAAAAACTTGTTTACATACTTTTGAAGGACATACAGGCTTGCTTTCCTGTCCATAGACATACACTTCAGTTTTTTATTTGTCATCGATATATAATGAATTTGTCAACTTATATTTTGTGTTTGTATTTCCGTTATCTCTGTTTTATGATTTCTGTTATCACTGTTTTGGTGTTTTCTTGTGGTGCCTTGAATTACAAAGTCTGCGTTTTTTTAACAGGTGAAGGGGTTACCGTTTAATCGGTATTCATGGCTAACGACGCATAATTCATTTGCGCTTCTGGGTCAGAAATCAAAGACAGGCTTCGCTCCTACCAATCAGCAAGACACCATTACGGCCCAGCTTAATGTGATCTTCTCTTCCATTCCCTTTGTTTTTTTTTTTTTGAAATTATTATTATTAGTTATGCTGTTTGGTTCCTAGGAAAAATTAAAATTCAAGATAAATTAAAAGGAATCTCGTTGAACCTTTAAGTTGTTGTTTGTTTGTCGTGCTCTCTCATTATGTTATGTTGTCTAGCTTGTTACAGGTATAGCTACTTGTTGATACATTTTTATAAATAACTTTTCAATGTCAGTTGTTTGGTTATAGTTGTGTCACTAAGTATTTATACTTGGTGTTATGGAGAACATGCCAGAATCGCTTCTTGTTACCTATAAGCCTTTTATTCTAGTAAATGATATTGAAATGGTAGTAGACTGAAATGAGTTTGTTGACTTATCTTCTGATGTTTCAGGTTCAACTGACACTACTTTAAAGACTTGGAGAGGAAAAACTTGTTTACATACTTTTGAAGGACATACAGGCTTGCTTTCCTGTCCATAGACATACACTTCAGTTTTTTATTTGTCATCGATATATAATGAATTTGTCAACTTATATTTTGTGTTTGTATTTCCGCTCATAGATTTCTTTGAGTGGTTAGGATGCCAGAATTTGATGCTGATGTTCAATAAATTTGCATGGCATATTTGCAAATTGATTTTACTTTGCAATGAATCATTTTATTAAATTGGTTGTTTTCTTTCAAATACTTTCTGTTTGTGTCATGCAAGTAAAATAATATATATTTTTACTGTCGTTGAACAGCTATCTGAGGACTTGGATGCTTTACCAATATGGGTGTTCAATTGTGGTATTTTTGTGTTTTGAATACTGATTTTGAAATGCAACTCTACTAATACTGATAAATTTTATTTGGTTTTGAATACTGATTTTGACATGTTGAATTTGACATTATCTCTATTCTTTTCAAAAAATGGCAGGGTTAGGTTTTGCATCTCCTAATTGTGTATACTTCTTGAATGAGGGTGTGCATACTTGATTACTTGTAAGGGTAGAAAATAAAGAGGAATGTGAAAAATACAATTTGGTAAATTGAAAATGCAGAGGTGGTTAATCTATTTTAAACCATGCTACTTGTTTTCCTGTGCCAGAGCTGGTCCACTTGATTTCATTTTTGAACCTGTGTTCTTGTTGTCCCTTGTACATGTCAAAATCAGTATTCACAACCTGAATCGCTATTTTGACAAGTTATCATAGTAGAGTTGATTTAACCTTACCTTGTATTTTTCCTTGTAACATCCCATGATGTATTAGTTATGATTTGCTTTGACTTTGTTCATTTTAGGTTAGGTTCAGAGCTTGCACCACAAAAGCAATTGAAAGAAGAGGCAGAGATGGTGATGCAGCAATTAATGACCTTTGTTCAGTATACAACTGTGAGTAAAACCTGTTAAGGAACTCTGCATATGCATGTCTTAGACAGGTTCGATCAAGATTATCGGCACAAGCTTCAAGAAGAGGACAATTCAAATGCCACACAAAGAGGTACACATTTGACATGGTTTGCACATTTTGTTAATGATAGTGAAGTTCATACATGTAACTAGACAAAAAATTAGAGTTCAAAGGCTTTACTAGAAATGTAGTTCCATATTTTTATCTGAAGCATAAGATATGACCTCCATTTTGTTTTATATATGGGCTGCTCACTTTTTATGGGTGTTTTTGTAGGAAGTGGAATGCTAGTGGTGGATTGTTGCTGAGATGAAATTGCTGAAGGAAATGCAGCAAGCGAGCAGCATTCTGATCTGTTTCCATTTGTTTCTTTCTTTTTTACTATCACAATTATTATATTATATGGTTTTATATTTGTAGTTGTGCAACTAAGATCAGTTCTTAAGACATGTCTTGAAGACTTGTGTAGTTTTATTTTGGAAATTGAACAAGGCTTTTTATAATAAAATTAGGATAAACTTTTCTTGTATTTACTTATGTTGTTTAAAATACAATATATTCTCGAACCTTATCTCAAAATTTTAGTTTCAGTTTTTTTTTGGTACATAAACCTTCAGTTTTTTGGTTATGTTATTGATAGCAATGATATCACATCAAAATAGAAAATGGTTCTTTTGATGTTGCCACTGATGGTTTAAGTTTCCATCAACGGCAACGGTTTTTAACTGTTGTCATCAACGGCAACGGTTTTTAACTGTTGCCATCAATGGCAACGGTTTCTAACTGTTGCCATATCCTACAACAGTTTTAGACTGTTGCCATTTCGTGCAAGTGAAAACCGTTGCGTTTAAGTTATCAATAGCAACGATTTTAGGTATGCGTTGCCTTTGGTGACAAAAAACCGTTGCCTATAGTTTAGCCAATGCCCGCACACACAACGATTTCAAAACCGTTGCCGAAAGTTAAGGCAACGGTTTTTTGGCTTTATGCAACGGTTTTTAGGCGTTGCCTTTGGGTCAAAATGTTGTAGTGGATGATCACAACCCTACTGATACCATGTCAAAATATAACACACGATATTATTTACGCAGTTCGGCCAAAGTCTGCCTACGTCTGCGACTACAGAGTAGTTGTAGTTCCGTTTTATTGATAATGTCTCAGTGTCTCAATACCAAATACAAGAGAGTTTAAATAGTCTTCTCTAAGAAGACCTAATGGGCCTGGGCAAAAGCATAAGCATATAAATAAATAAATAAATCTACACAACTACTATTTACAGCTCTCTTATTTTCCTTATTCACACCGAGGACATGTGGGATTACCGTCCAACGAGGCATTGGAGCAAGCTTGATTTTAAGAGAGGGACATTGGTCAAGATCGAATAAGAATCAGCTGCCAGCCAATGTTGAAGTTGTTGACCTCCTATAATCAAAGGGCCATGCCCATTTGCTGGAATACAAAATATGAAAAAAAGCGCAATAAATAAACCCAACTTCAACCCCTAAAACCTCCCCTTCCCCATCGACGATCTATTTGAAAAACTATAATACACAAATTAAATCATCTTATCTCATTATGTGAATATCGTTAATCTTAAACGAAAATAAAACTGGTACTAACACTAATTTATGAAAAATCACACTTTTCATGCCCTAAAACTTAACCCCTTCCCAATCAACCCTTGATTTCACGAAATAGACAGAAACATATTCGAAATGATTTTGGGTAGATAAAAAAGACAAAAATTACTTAAGAGGAGAATGTAGTGGGTCTACACAATGGGGATTTTGATGGATCTATTTTTTTTTTATAAAACAATTAAAATTGGATCTATCAATGACATGATGATATTAAAAAATCATAACAAATGCATAATGTTAGGTTTTTAAAATATTAAACTTATAAATATTTAATGTTTAGTGGTTAACGGAGAAATTTAACATTCACTAAACCAACTTAATTTTTTTTGGTTGCATTGAACTTTTTTGACCGGTAAGATTTGGTTACATTGATATAACTTAATTAGTTCAATTGTTGTCAAAAAAAATTATTTGGTGTTGTTTTTGTAAAAAGAAAAATATATTATGTTGTTGAAAAATAATTTATTCACTTATTTTGTCTAACCTTATAAAAAACACTTTAGAGTGTTAATAAGTAATATCTTATATATACAATATTTCATTAGGATCTAATAGTTTATAAAGAATTTAAAAAATAATATATGTATACTTTCTTCTGCTATCACCAACAATATTTATAAAAATGCTATAGCTATAATAAGCACTTTACTAAACACATTCAATTAGTAGTTTACTAAATAATATGATAAATATTTTCATCAATTATATCAATAATTCTATAACTATTATCTCACATAAATATAATTATAGATGGAGAAGTTTTATATAGAAAAAAATAGCATATACTATATATCACACACACACACACAGATTTGAACAAATTGTCTAAATAAAATACCAATAAATATTGATTAACAAGTTGATATTTTTCACACGGGTCATACATACTAATATCTAAAAGAGATTAATTTAAATACACATACTGTGTATAGACTTTTACAACAACCACCAATCACAATTCATGGAGTGGTTGGTTACCAACTGTCTAATTGATGTTACCAATTGACTAATTATTTTTAATGATGTGTCAACATGTAATTGGTAGATAGTGTAAAACATGTATAGACCTATTGCGTATATAAATTAAAGAGTTTAATTTATATACACTAACCGTGTATAGAGGCCTTTACATCAACTTCCATTCACAATTCACCATTTAGCCACGTAAGATTATTTTCAATTAAAGTAACCGCTATGTCACTTCCCCATGTTCTTCTAACCTCATTCCTCTCATGAGCGGTAACTTTGACTAATTTTCCATTTTTTTATTTTAATTGAAAATAATCTGACGTGGCTAAATGGTGAAATGTAATTGGAAGTTGGTGTAAAGACCGCTAGCTATACACAGTTAGTGTATATAAATTATACTCTAAATTAAATCCTATCTAAAAGAGATTAATTTATATACACATAATGTGTATAGACTTTTACAACCACCACCAATCACAATTCATGGAGTGGTTGGTTACCAATTGACTAATTGATGGTTACCAATTGACTAATTTCTTCTTAATGATGTGTCAACCTGTAATTGGTAGATGGTGTAAAACATGTATACACCTATTGTGAATATTATTTTTGTCTAAAATATTAACTTACATGTTTTATTGTACTAAAAAGTTACTTATTTAAAAATTCTTAGAAAAATACTAATATAGCATGTACATCAACAAAAATATATAAACTATATATTCCTTAAATTTGACCAAAGTGTAATGTATTCCTTAAAAAAGAATCAAATGAAAGTGATTAAACCTATTGAACACCTTTCCTCTTCCCACGTTCTCATCCAACCAACTCCAACCATAGATTAAATTAAACTTGTTAAACTTACCATGATCAAAGTTGATTTCATGCAATTTTCAAAAATGCGTCAAAATTTGAAAAAACTCTCTCTCTCTCTCTCTCTCTCTCTCACTAGCACGCGCGTGTGATTGCGCGCACACACACTTAGTCAATAGACTAGGAAAATCTATTAAATAATCCTTAAAAGTTTATCTTTATCCATCAACTAGTATTTTACCCGTGCATGCGCACGGGTGATACTGTATGGTCGGTGTATTGCCATGAAGTCATAATAGTAATTTGGAAGATAATCATAAGTTGTGAACAATGTCCAAAATGTATGATTTGAAATTCAAAGTGGAAAGAGATAGGTATTATGTCATATAAGATACAAATAAAAATTATATTGAGTCGAAGAAAATAAAGGAGATTGACAATCAGAATTACATTGATCCATAATAATGTATTTGGACATTTGAGGTAAAATATGCATCCCCGTTGACACTCCCGTTTGCATACTCGTTGACCCTCCCGTTGGCGCTCTCGTTACCTCTCTCGTTGCCATTCCCGTTGTAGCTCTCATTGCCAGTCTCTCATTGTCGCTCCCGTTGCCACATGTTAACTCATATTATTCTATATGATTTAATATTAATTAAATCATATTCGTTTAATTATAAGTAAGTTATTTTGTAAAGTTTGGTAATGGCTAAAGTTGTATTTTTATAATTCTTACTGGTTAAATTGATTGATTTTAATAGTTTTAATAGAGAGATTATAGTAAATAATAAATTTTAGATGGAGTAAAAATGAAGAAACAAAATCGGTATCTTCTGATAATATTAATAATGGAGTAAAAGGTAAAATATCCAGCCCCGTCGCTCTCGTTCCCTCTCTTGTTAGCACTCCCGTTGGCACTCTCGTTGGCGCTCTCGTTCCCTCTCTTGCCGGCACTCCCATTGCCGCTCTCGTTGTCAGTCTCTCGTTGCCGCTCCTGTTGCAACATGTTTTCTCCTTTTTTCTATATGATTTAATATTACAATTGTTAGTGGTTAAATTGATTGATTTTATTTATTACATGAAAAATTGATTGATTTTAGTAGTTTTAATAGATAGATTATAGTAAATAGTAAATTTTAAATTATTTAATTATTGAATGTGATATTAATTTAATAATTTATTTTTTTGGAATAAATAATTTTGAAACTATTGTTAGAGGTATGGTTTTTTTTACAATTGGTAGTAGTTAAATTGATTAATTTTAGTAGTTTGAGTAAACTATTTCTATAGTTAAAAAAATTATGTTTTTAGTAAAAAAAACTGACAAAAAAGTGATTTTTATGGAAAGAAAAACTGAACAAAAAAATTGGAAAAAAACTGAAAAAAAATTGGTTTTAAAATTTGATATTTTTTGTCCTTTTGCTGCGTCAGTTGCACCTTCTGATTGCAGTTTTCAATCAGGTTTTTGTCCCTCACTTTTTTGTCCCTCTATCGTTGCCATTCCCGTGGCCTTTCCCGTTGGCGCTCTCGTCGCCACTCCCATTGGCGCTCTCGTTGGCACTCCCGTTGGCATTCTCGTTGGCATTTTACTCTTTTTTAGTAATTATAAAATAGTTATTTGGTAATTTTTTGTAGTGGTTAAATTGACTGATTTTAACAAAAGTAGTTAAATTGATTAGTTTTGGTAGTTATTTTGTAATTTTTGGTAGGGGTTAAAGTTTTTTTACAATTCTTTTTTTGACAATGGATAGTGGCTAATTGATTTATAGTGACTAATTATTTTATTAATTTTAGTAGTTTGAGTAGATTATAAAAATATTGACAACAGTTTTTTAAAAAAAATTAAAAAAATAGTGTATTTTTTTTTAAAATCAGTTTTTTTTTAAAAAATTGAATTTTAAAAAAACTGAATTGGTACTGTTGCGCGTCAGAAACGTCACTGTAGCGTACTGTAGAGTGACATAAGCGGTACTGTAGTGCGTCACAAACGTCACTGTAGCGCACTGTAGTGATACTGTAGCATTTTGTCTTTATGTGGTGAATTGTCTATTTTGCCCCTAAATTGTGACAAATGTCAAAATTTGGTGATGTCTAAAAATGTAAATGTGCTAGCATATGTTTTGATTATATAGATTGCGCGTATGAACTAAGTGGTAATTAGGTTATTTTGGGAATTCAGATGTAGATTACATTTGTACCGAATTATATAATTATGTGTATGTACTCTAAATTTGGGCGTGGGGCTCTTGTTATATATTGAAAATGATTTCAGTATATTGGACTTGATGGAATTTCAATTCCAACTTTTGTGAGTCAATTGAGAGTGAAGTTAAATTCGCTCGTACCAAATTTATTTACATACCTTGGTTTACCGAAGGAACAATGTCTTGTAGTTTTAACGACGATTAAAAATGATGATATTACATTTTGCATACGATATCATAGTTAATTATTGATGGATATCTATATGTATCAAATAAATAAATCTAATAAATGAGCACATAAATAACTAAAACAACAAACAACGAGATATTTGAGATGAATAATAGAGGGAAAGTATACGAAACATGTATAACTAGATAAGCCCGATTGTTGCCACTATATTAAACAAAAAAATAAGTCTTTCATATAAGAAAACAATATCATTTCTCATATTAACCAAACTAGATAATCATGAATGCTGCCACTATGTTAAGGAAAACTCAAGCCAGCTGAAAGAATTTAAATATCATAGCACATAAGAAAGTGGTTGTTGTTAGACCAAAACCACTTAAATGTAACTACATGCATTCTCTTCAAGTTTGATGGTTTTGTTGTTGTGAGAGTCAACGACTATTGAGCAAGAGACATGTTGTGTATGTTTAGTCCTAACCAACATCCCGACAACATATCCACACGACTTAACCTCGAAGACAAGCCTCAATGGTATTTTTCCATTGTCCACCAAGTCAGTATTGAAGGTTTCACCTGCGCCATAAAGGGGAACCATCCTTCCTTGTAGGTTGACAGTCAACACCTTGAGACTCTTTCGTCGTAGATGATATTTCTTCAACTGCAGCAGCATTGAATTTAACAATAAGAGTGGTGATCATTATCAACATCAGAACAAGAAAACTCTCTTGTGCATATAAAAACTTCTCAATTAAAAAAAGTTCATACATAGTTCTTAAATTACAAA
The DNA here is from genome assembly GCA_039519185.1 of Astragalus membranaceus. Lineage (NCBI taxonomy): Eukaryota > Viridiplantae > Streptophyta > Magnoliopsida > Fabales > Fabaceae > Astragalus > Astragalus membranaceus. The sequence goes on along the minus strand of CM076851.1, from coordinate 4,506,191 downwards.
AAAGTCTTTATAAGGCTATATCAAAAAATTTTATGGAGAAGTTAAATGAGAGAACTTCTGAAAATATTGAAATGTGGTAGTTAATTTCAACTTATTCAAGAAGCTATTGTCTAAAAAGCTCGCAGTTATTATAAGTTTTTTGTTAATATTTCATTTTCCACAAGTGCTTCTTAAGAAGTTGATCCAAACTATCTCTAAATAAACGAGTAATGGTCAGTGCTAGAATTCATACCTCACCAGTTGCAACTGTAAGCTCAGAATACATAAGATTCACTGAATTAGAGCCAACATAAACGCCGAAAAACATTGCAGGGTTATGCACTGTCATTCGCATAGCACAATTCACTGTCAGCATCATAGTTGGCACTCCAGTCCTGTCTGACCCTCCTCCAAAGTAGAAGTTGTGTACCGTCAAACTCTGGAAGAAATGAATCATTAGGAAACAAGTATCCATTTATCTGTGAGTAGTATATCTTTCATAAAAAAAAAGTTCTGTTTGACTACTCATCTACACTAGTGTACTACGTACCAGTATAAGTCTACACGAAACAAGTATACACTACAGAAATTGAATGATGATAATAAATCTTTAGGCAACAATAGTAAATCGATTTTGGTGACCCTTTGTCCCAAATATAACTATCTAGTCCAGTTGCACAAATCACAGGATCATCCTAAATCCAACAGGTTTATCATTTGTTGAGAATTACGCAGCAGAAGAACTAAACCGGCAATGGAACAGTAAACCAGAAACTTGCAATAATGAGAAAACGATGTTACAGATTGCAAACGATGATCAAGAACGATCTTGCAACAAGCAATGAAGTAAACGCACAAAGGATTATGATTCAATTCTACACGGATTGAAGAATTGATCGATAATCCCCAAATCACACCGATGAAACCCTAAGATGCAATTAAGAACCCTAAATCTGAAAATTGAGCAATTGCAGAGGAATTAAAACACACAGAGAACGTGTTTACCCAGTTCAGCATCAGTGTGATGCTTACATCTGGGGGACCAAGTCAAATTGCTTGTCCATTTGCATTGAATCAAAGTATCAAGATTACACAATTGTGAAGAAACTCCCAATGGTGTTTTCCCCCTCACTACCCGATTCCCACGTTTTCCCAATCACTCTTCACACAACCCAATTCTGATTTTGGTCTTACTTACAATCATACAAAGCTAGCTATTTAAAGCATTACAAGTTTTGGCGCCTAACTTGCAATGCAAGCAACTAACTAACTAACTTGCAAACCGAATAGTAACTAACTCCAAAGCTGATTCTGGTGTGCTGATAACTGATCTCCAATGCCACGTAGGATCCACATCAGAAGTGAGTAAACCACTAGAAGTGCCACCAAGACAACAATCTCCACCTTGGCACTTCAAACACAATGCAAATGACATAACCACAAGCAATAAGACTCGATCCAATTTCTCCACTTAGCCACAATCAACATTCAACAAGTCCAAGCAGTGCTTGAACTTGGCTAAGGGAACAACCTTGGTGATGAAATCAGCAGGGTTGTGTGCTGTATGGATCTTCTTTATAACCACCTTGCCTTCAGCAATGATATCCTTTATCCAATACAGCCTAGTATCAATATGTTTTGTCCTTTCGTGAAATGTTTGATTCTTGCAAAGATGGATTGCACTTTGGTTATCGCAATGTACTGTCACACTGTTTTGCTCTATCCCAAGTTCATTTACAATCCCTCTAAGCCACAAAGCTTCTTTTACAGCCTCTGTTATACCAATATACTCTGCCTCAGTAGTTGAGAGAGCCACTACATGTTGTAGGGAGGCTTTCCAACTCACTGTCTTGCCGTATAAAGTGAACACATACCCAGTCAAGGACCTTCTCTTGTCACGGTCACCAGCAAAGTCTGTATCAACATAACCAACCACTCCACCTTGAGCTACATCCTCCTTTCTATATTTCAAACCGAGTTTGCAGCTACCTTTGAGGTACCTTAGAATGTTCTTGACAGCTAGCCAATGTTGTTGGCCCGGATTAGTCAAATACCTGCTGACTAAGCTTAGAGAGTAAGCCAAGTCAGGTCTTGTGCAGACCATGGAGTACATTAAGCTACCAACAGCACTAGCATAGGGAATTGCTTCCATTTCCTTCATTTCCTGCTCAGTGCTGGGACTGTCACTCTTAGACAGTTTAAACTGAGAACCGATAGGGACATTTGCTGGTTTTGCAGACAGCATATTGTACCTATTCAATACCTTCTTAATATAACCTCCTTGTGTGATTGACAACCCTTCATTCCTATCAATTTCCATTCCAAGTATCTTCTTTGCTTGACCCATGTCTTTCATTTCAAATTCCTTCATTAGCAGCCCTTTGAGCTTGCTAATTTCTTTCTTACTTTTGCTTGCAATTAGCATATCATCTACATATAGAAGTAAATAGATATAGCTTGATTCATCTATTTTTCTATAGTAGACACAACTATCGTAGTTGCTCCTCTTGTACTTTATGTTCAACATATAATTGTCAAATCTCTTGTACCATTGCCTAGGAGATTGCTTTAGGCCGTAGAGAGATTTTTTCAGCAGACAAACCATGTTCTCTTTACCCTTTACCTCAAAACCCTTTGGTTGAGCCATATAAATTCTTTCCTCAAGCACACCATGTAGAAATGCAGTTTTGACATCCATTTGTTCAAGATTTAAATCAAATTGAGCTACAAGTGCTAAAAGCACTCTAATGGATGTGTGTTTTACTACAGGTGAGAAAATCTCATTGAAGTCAATACCTTCCCTTTGTGTGTAGCCTTTAGCTACAAGTCTTGCCTTGTACCTTGGAGGGTCCTTCTCTGTCATTCCTTCCTTTTTCTTATAGATCCACTTACAACCAACTAGCTTTGCACCAGTAGGTCTCTTAACCAGAATCCATGTCTGATTCTTATCGAGGGATTGCATTTCATCAACCATAGCTGCTTGCCACTTGTCTCTGTCCTTGCAGTTCATAGCTTCTGCATAATGTCTTGGCTCATCATCACCTACACATACAGAAGTATTCAGAGCATAAGCTGTCATAGACTCATAACCAAACCTATTTGGAGGTCTGATCTGTCTTCTCTCTCTATCTCTGCACAGGACATAATCCTGTTCATGTTCTTCAGGTTCTGTATCACTCTGGTTTGACTCAGAACTTGAATTTTCATCATTATTATCAGTAGGAGCTTCCACAGTATCAGTTTGAGTTCTCTTTCGTGAGGTACTTGCTTCTAACTCCACCTCAAGCTGAGTATCTTGACCTGTCTTCTCCTCTTCTAATGTTTCATTGCTCATAGATTCCTCAATCAGTTTTGACTCATGAAAGGTAACATCTCTGCTAATAATACACTTCTTCTCATCAATAGACCAGATCCTGTATCCTTTCACACCTTGAGGATATCCCATGAACAATCCTTTCTTTGATCTAGGCTCCAATTTTCCTTCATTCACATGGAAAAAGGCAGGGCACCCAAAAGTCCTTAGGTGTTGATATTCTGGTGGATTACCAGTCCACAATTCTTGTGGAGTTTTGAAGTCAAGAGCTGTGGATGGACTTCTATTAACAAGATAGCAAGCTGTGTAGACAGCTTCACCCCAAAAGGACTTGCTCAGCTTTGCACACGACAGCATACATCTCACCTTCTCTAGAAGAGTTCTATTCAACCTTTCTGCAAGGCCATTCTGTTGTGGAGTACTTCTCACTGTCATGTTCCTGTATATCCCTTCCTTCTTGCAATATTCATTAAATTCTTCATTACAGAATTCGAGACCATTATCAGTTCTTAAAGCCTTCACCTTCTTACCACTTTGTGTTTCAACTTTCTTTTTCCATTCAACAAAGGTTTTGAATGCTTCATCCTTTGTTTTGAGCAGATAGATCCACACCTACCTTGTAAGATCATCTGTGAATGATATGAAGTACCTCTTTCCACCATGTGTTGGTGTTCTAGCAGGCCCCCATAAGTCAGAGTGAATGTAGCCTAGTTTTTCTTTAGTCTTGTGAATTCCAGTTGTAAATTTGACTCTAGTTTGTTTGCCTAGAATGCAATGTTCACAAAAGCCAAGATTATCAATTTTGTCACCACCTAGCAGACCTTGTTTCTGTAATTCTTTCAATCCTTTCTCACTCATGTGCCCAAGTCTATGGTGCCACATGAGTGTCTTATCATTAGTAGTAGTTACCACATTTGCCTCTCCAATCACAGTCTTGCCATGGAGTACATAGAGACAGTTTCCTTGTCTAGATCCCTTCATCACCACTCTATTCCCCTTCATGACTTTCAATACACCATCCTCACCTTTGAAGCTAAAACCAGCCTTCTCAAGAGTACCAAGTGAAATAAGAGCCCTTTTTAGAGCAGGTACATGTCTGACATTCGTTAGTTTCTTAATTGTTCCATCTGCAAGTTTTATCATAACTGTTCCAATACCAATTACCTTGCAAGCTACATTGTTTCCCATTCTTACTTGTCCACCAGAGTAAGCCTTATACTCACAGAACCACTCTTTCCATGGACACATAGGATATGAACAACCAGAATCCATTACCCACTTTTCATCTTGATTATCAGTGCTTGGTGTATCCTGTTCAGTATTATCAGAGATTGCAGCAACTAACACTTCACAGTCATCATAGGTGTCTGATGCAACCGATGCATCCCCTTTCTCCTCAGAATTGTTTTGTTTCTTGTTCTTTCTTTCAGGGCAATTTTTCTTGAAGTGTCCTGGTTTATGGCAGATATAACATTTGTATTTGGTTTTAGATTTAGATCTTGACCTCCCCTTTCCTTTTTCATCTCTATTCTCACTCCTCCCTCTAGCTACAAGACTTTCCCCATGATCAGTTTCTTTTTCATTTCTTTTGGACAGTTCTTTTGACATCAGGGCAACTTGTACCTCATCTAGAGTTATTGATTCTCTACCATATACTAATGTATCAGCTAAGGTATCATACGAGCTATTCAGTGACCTTATCAATAGAAGAGCTTGATCCTCATCTTCTATCTTAACATCTATATTTTCTAGATCAAGAATCAACTTATGAAACTCATCTATATGATCACTAATAGACGTACCTGGTTGCATTTTGAGGGTGTAGAGTCTTTGTTTCAGGTAGAGTCGGGTAGCCAATGACTTTGTCATGTAGAGACTTTCAAGTTTGAGCCATACTGCAGCAGCAGTCTTTTCTTTTGATATTTCCCTCAAAACTTTATCTCCCAGGCTTAGTATAATTGCACTATGGGCCTTGTTCATCAGTTCTTTCCTTTCTTTTTCGGTCATAGTCTCTGGAAGTCTTCTTTCCCCTTCCAGAGCATCTTCCAAACCTTGTTGTACCAAGATTGCTCTCATCTTCATCTTCCAAAGTCCAAAATCATTTTTGCCATTGAATTTCTCAATATTGAATTTTGCCATTTCCATTTGTACAAGAACCTCCCAACGAATGCTCCTGATACCAGTTGTTGAGAATTACGCAGCAGAAGAACTAAACCGGCAATGGAACAGTAAACCAGAAACTTGCAATAATGAGAAAACGATGTTACAGATTGCAAACGATGATCAAGAACGATCTTGCAACAAGCAATGAAGTAAACGCACAAAGGATTATGATTCAATTCTACACGGATTGAAGAATTGATCGATAATCCCCAAATCACACCGATGAAACCCTAAGATGCAATTAAGAACCCTAAATCTGAAAATTGAGCAATTGCAGAGGAATTAAAACACACAGAGAACGTGTTTACCCAGTTCAGCATCAGTGTGATGCTTACATCTGGGGGACCAAGTCAAATTGCTTGTCCATTTGCATTGAATCAAAGTATCAAGATTACACAATTGTGAAGAAACTCCCAATGGTGTTTTCCCCCTCACTACCCGATTCCCACGTTTTCCCAATCACTCTTCACACAACCCAATTCTGATTTTGGTCTTACTTACAATCATACAAAGCTAGCTATTTAAAGCATTACAAGTTTTGGCGCCTAACTTGCAATGCAAGCAACTAACTAACTAACTTGCAAACCGAATAGTAACTAACTCCAAAGCTGATTCTGGTGTGCTGATAACTGATCTCCAATGCCACGTAGGATCCACATCAGAAGTGAGTAAACCACTAGAAGTGCCACCAAGACAACATCATTCAATATATATATAAAGTCCCCTTCTAACAATACTAAAAAACATTAAAAAATTCAATCTTTGATTAAAAAACAATTGGACAAGTTATTATTATATACCTAAAAATCCACCAATTAAAAAAGTGAAGCAAAGCAAGTGGCCATTCCTTAGTATTATAAATACATATTAAAAAAAATAAAGGAAAGGATCCATAATCACATACCTTGATACTTAGCTGGGGTTTGTAACGCAAGCTAACAGCCCAAATGATGAAACAGAAGAAACTGAAAATCAAAAGAAACCCAATAACAGCAATGAAGAACCGAGTCTTCCTTGACAATTCCTTCCTACCATAATAAAACTCATCATAATCATCCTCTTCCTCAATCACCTCACAATCAGGCCGCCACCCTTTTTGGTTGAGTTCTCGATTCCATTTCTCTTCGAAAGCATGGTTATAAGAACCAGAGATTCTAGTGCTAGCAGATGAAGCTCTTGAATGATGAGCAGTAGTAGTAGCATAAGAATCCATTGGACTATTACTTGCATTATGAGAATCACCAGAAGGACTGTTCACGTAATAAACAAGTCTTTTTGTTGATCCTTGTGATGATAAGCTGTAACTCGTTGCATCAGAATCAGTTTTTGCGTGCATCATTGTAATAAATGAAAAATTAACTCAAAGATGGAAAATTTAATTATACCCAGATGAGAAAAACTGAAGCTTTTGATTCAATGGATTGTGGGTAGGGAAGGAAATTCAGTATCTGAGGGAATTGAAGAAGGGTTTAGGGGGAGAGAGAGAGAGAGAATGCAGTGGTGAACCTGTGGGGGGGAGTTGAAGAGTATAAGTGAAGAATTAGGAAATATGGGTTTAGAGAGAGAGAGAGGTTAAGAGGAAATTGTCGATTACAAATTTACGGCTGATTGTTAGTTTGAAATTGAGGAAATTGAGGTATTTATTTTTGATTTTTGATTCAATAGGTTGTTGACCTGTTTAGGATTCCATTGATAAAATGGAACGTGATATTCGGTCCTTATTCAGAGGTACTTATTTATTTGTATGAATATATGATAGACAATATCATTCAAAATTAGGAAACAGCTTATTTTTTTGATCACTAATAAGGAAACAGTTTATATATATATGATAAACTATATCATCCAAAATTAGGAAACAATTCAAAATTTTGGGACTAGGTACTGTCAATCAATTATTCTATGTATGTATTGAATTGAATGCATACTAATTTTCAACAATATATAAGGGCGCCGATTGTATAGGATGAAAGCTAATTACATCTAATAAAAGGAAGGTTTACATTGTACCCAAAAAAATAGGGAAGGTTTACAACGATACTCAAGGCATTATTTGATTTTGAGGGAACAATAGGAGGCAAAAAACCCACTGTAGCACAAAAAAAATTATTTACCAAAAGAACACCCTTTTTAGATCATTTACCAAACTATAATATATCCAATTTTTAGACCAGAAGTCACCCCAAGGCCAACGACTTCTAGCTTGTATTTTGCAATTTTTTTTTACTTTTTCAGTTCAGAAGTCAACCCCAGGGTGACTTCTGAACTGTGTTTTTTTAATTTTTTTGTTCTTTATATTAATTTAAATTAAGTTATATTAATTAATTTAATTAATTTAGAAAGTTAATATTTATAATTCTAAAGTAATTATAAATATTATGGTGAAAAAAAATTATACACACATTAATGTATTTAAAAGTGTCGGTAAGATCTCGTGCGTCCAAACGTGTCGGCAACATCAAGACAATTGAAAAAACACCAAAAAAACCGTTTGTTTTGTAGTGTAAAAAATTAATTTTTTATTATGTTTTGACCACTTTTAATCATATATTTTTATTTTTTTTATTTAAAAAAAAAAATCTACCGTGTAGAAGAGGTATAAAACTACTGTGTTGAGTTATGAAATATGAGATACGGATTTAATTTGAATATGTATTATAATCGTAAAGAACACTAAAAAAAACACGGATTACATTGATTGAAAAATGGTTTACAACAACGGAAACAAACATAAATAGTAAAACATGACAGAAACAAATACAGATTAATTAAATCGTTGAACTACTGTGATGGTGGAGTTAAACGGTGAATGATCTCGGCGACACTCCTTGTGGTTTCTACATACAAATGCATAGGACCGAGACATAAAAAGGCGTCGTAGATCTCGATCATGGCTTCCTGAGGTTGACTTAAAAACCATTGTTGACTGATGTTGTTGGAGGGATAGAGTTCAATATGGCAGTAAAGAAAACAGTGCCGTAAACTTTGACAATGCTGAGAAAAGAAATTATAAAAACTACTTTTTACTATTATTTATTATTTTTTTTGTTTTGTTTTTTTTATAGACTATCATATTGTAAAAAAAACTTATTATAACATTTAGAGGTGAAAAGGAAACTGCAACTACTATGGGCTAAGAGCTTTTTTTTTTCTTTTCTTTTTATAATTATTTTCGTTTTTTTATCATTTTTTTTGTTAAAACAAAAATAAAAATAATTGGGCTTTTAGAAGAAATAAAAATGGGTTTCAAACAACCCAATAAAATCCTGGACTAAATTTTTTTGTTTGTTTGGTTTTGGCCCAAACATTAATTTTTTTTGCCCAAACTTCAATATTTACTACAGGAAAAGATAAAACAAAATAAATAATAACAAGATGAAAGAAATTTGAAGACGAGTACAAAATTACACCCGTAAATGACTAAAATCTCAAAATGCACAACAAATAATATTTTTTTGGAATTTTTCTTAAAACAACAACATACCGGTTAAAATTGAGTGTTCACATCAATAGTTTTTTCATTTTTGTGTTTTTGTTTTGATGTTTTTGTTTTGAGGGACCAAACTAAAACATATCATATCAATTGAAGGACTAAACTGAAACTATAAGATTTAGAATGCTTGAGTGATTTGCATTCGGCCACAATCTTCTATTTATACACTCTTGATAATAAGTACATTTTACAATTTACAAGGAAGTTAATGAACTTACTATTTCCTAGGTGCATGAATGATATTTCATAGGTACATGACTTGACTATATACATGAATGTGTTTGCTACAATTTCCAATGCTAGTCCTAATCACATTTTTGACTATCACACTTGACTAACACCCCTCTGCAAGATTGGAGTGTCGTCAGAAACACCAATCTTGTTCAGTAAGTAGTGATGTCGAACTTTGGAAAGAGGTCTGGTGAGACAATCTACAAGTTGGTTAGTGGTGCTAACATGGTGAACTTTGAGCTCTCCTTGTTGTACCAAATCACGGACGAACACTACAAGAAAATCGACGATTTCCGACGGCGATTTCCGTTGCAAATGCAGCGATTTTCTTCGCAAATTGACGTTTCCGACGAACATTCCGACGGACAAATATCCGTCGCAAAATCGCTCGTCGCAAATCGTTTCCGACGGATTTTTTCGTCGCAAATGTCTCCGCCGCAAAGTCGTCGGAAATCCGTCGCAAATATCCATGGCAAAGTCGTCGCAAACTCTGACACCTTTTCGTCGCAAATCCGTCGGAAATTTAAAAAATAAATTATACATCTAAAAAAAATTAAATTCACCCACAATCATTGTCTCCTAGAACTGTTATAAAATCTGTTTTTTCACTAGTGAATGTAACTATTGTTGCTTCCATTCCTTTTATTGGAAGCTTGGAAACATGTAAAAATTAAAGTGTATTAATTGAGAGTTTGGAAATCATCGCAACACAACTTGTTGAGACTTGAGAGTCCAATATCAAATATCAAATATATTTAACACTTACAAGTCCAGTATATATATATATATATATATATATATATGATATTTGGTTTATAACATTTTCTACTTTCACTACAATGTACTAACAGAAAATTATGGCAAACAAACTGAAAAATTCGATAGCACCACCCTTGTACCTACATTTTATGGTCTCATCTTCAACTTTGTTGCAGCTTCTATAGCAGCCCCTAATGAAATTTTCATAAGTTGAGTTTTTTTTTATCAAATCTATAAGTTGTGTTGAGTAGAACAAAACATGAAAAATCATGATAGCATTAATAATATACACATGTCGAGTATGCGAGTCATCCAATAACGATCGCTCTTTTTCAACTGATCGACGCCCAATGAAACTCCCTCATATCATTTAAATTGAAATGTAAACATGGACTAACCTGACTACAAAAGCAGTAAACTCACTCACTCACTCACAAAAAGTAGAATTATAGATATAGATTCTCACCCTTAGAAGTATTATAGATATAGATTCTCACCCTTAGAATTATATATAAATATAAATATGAATGTCTCTCTACATTTGAATTGATTATCAAATCAAATACATAAGTTGATATCAAAACACAAATTGGAAAATATCATTCTTATAAAATATGAAAAATCCTTCCAATAAGGTGGAAGCAATTTGTAGTATAGCCAATACCTTTTTTATTTCTTCTTGTAAGATTCGGTGATCTGGTGTGCACCAGTTGCTCTGCCGCTCATCAGAAAAGGGCAATGTCGAAAGTTACTATTATCTCTTCTTGTTCACGCCATGAAATTAGCCATAGCCTGTGCAAATAAAGCTACTGATGAGATGTGAGGAGGAAAAACCCGATTAGGTTAGAATCAAATGTGAGGAGGAGGGAATAATCAATTAGACAATTTTTTTTTGGAAAAGAAGAAGAAAGAAAGAGAGAAGGAGAATAAGGGTGGGGAAGGATAGCACCAAAACCCACCACAACCCTTACCTCCGGCGAGCATCATCACACTCCGGCGAACATCACCACACTCCGGCGAACATCAACACAGCCAAGCACCGCCGTGGGAAAAAATTTACCTTTAAGAAGAAGGAGATGCACTGGTTTCGTTGCTGAGAGGAGATGCGCTGAGAGAGGAGATGCGCTGGTTTCGTTGCTGAGAGGAGAGGAGGAGAGGCGCTGAGAGAGGAGGAAGGATTTGGGGCTTGAGGCGTTGAGAAGATGGAGGAGAACGATGGAGTGGTGGAGGGAGAAGATGAAGGACAACGGAGGAAAGAGTGAGAGAGGAGTGGCACTACAACAAATCGAACTGAGACGGGAGTTTGGGTCACACGAACGCGACAGGTATGATGGAGGAGAGGAGGCGCGATAGATTTTGAAAATGGGAATGGAGGTTAGGGTTTGCAGAAAAGAGGGAGGTCCAGGGAGAAGGAAAGGTTTGTGGCGGTGAACTGATGAGAGAGTGGCGGTGAACTGATGAAAGAGACGGTGGAGGAAGTTGGAGGATGGCGGAGGAGGGTTGATGTTGAGGGAAGGTGAGAGTCAGGACAGAGAGCGAGAGTGAGAGCGGCAGAGAGCGAGAGTGAGAGTGAAAGTGAGGTAAGTGAAAGTGAGGTCGTGTTTTGCTTTTGTTTAGGTTTAAGTGACAACTGTTTGCGACGAAAATTTTAAATTTCGTCGCAAATGTGAGCGGGAAATAGCCTAAACATGTAGCAACGGCCGATTTCGTCGGAAACGTCAGCACATTAGCGACGAAAATAAATTCCGTCGGAAACAGTCGTAGCTAAATAATGTTATTCTTGTAGTGAAAGTGAACGTCAATAGAGATTGGCTTCATGCTACTACTCATTGTTTGGATGATTTCCGAGAGATGAGATTAGAACTAAAGTAGACAAGGTGAGCAGATGTGGAGGTGTAGTCATCTTTATGACAAATATTAAATTTGAATTAGTTTAATGAATATATTATAGATGTATTTATTTGTTTTTTAAAAAAAATCTTAGATACAAATACATCCTTTTATTACGATCCTACATTCTAAAGCGTTCGCCCCTATCATAATAGGGAGGAAAACTTTTCAGCAACATTGTATCGTTCGATCTTTTCTTTCTATTTTTTTTTTATATATCTCTCTCACTCTTTGTCTTAGGTTCTTAGGTTCTTTTGGCAAGTCTCATCCACTTGTAAATAGCGAATAACTAATAGACGTATTTGGTAAGCACTGGCGTTTAGTCTTTGGCGTTTTTTAAAACGCTATTTCTAGAGGTTTTTCAAATTCTACTTATAGTGTATAGCGTCTCACTTTTTTTGTCATTTTTACCCTCATTATTTTTCTTAGATTTTTTTCCCTATCGTCGTTAAAATAAACTAAACAATTTTAAATCCCTATTTTTTACGCATAGATTATCTTTAATTTGTACTTTAATCGTATTACTATTTTTAATGTTTCAGGAGTTTTCTATCGTTATAAGTCGATTATTATATTGCATACCGGTTAAATAAGTATGACTTTGTATATTTATCCCAAGGTTATGGACAGTTGGGATATGGTTTGCCTAAATTGGAACCCTTGGCTACTGGGTCGATTCCCAATGTGCATGCGAACCATATATAGAACCATTTTCACCGACATCACCCCTCTTTTAACTTTCCATTTAAAAAAACTAACATGCCTAACGGAGGTGACATCAGCATGACATCATGAATGATTAACAGAGAAAAATTAACAGAGAAAGATTATCGTTTTTGAATTGTGTCAATCTTTCTCTGTTAATTATTCCCTTTGTTTGGAATAGTCTGAAGCGGAATTGAATCGTTTTAATCTTTCTCTGTTAATCTTTCTCTGTTAATCATTGATGATGTCATGCTGACGTCATCTCCGTTAGCCACGTCAGTTTTTTTTGGATAGAAAGTTAATAGAGGGGCTTAAATGTAAACGCTTAATATTTGCAATGGCCATTTAAAAAAAAAAATTACAGGAGCCTAAATGGATTATGGTCATATTTGCAGGGGTCAAACATATATTTAAGCCTATATTTTTTAATAAATTGTAAAAGTCAATAATAGTCTCTTTTTTTAAGTAAAAGTTCATAATAGTCTATTCGGGTATGAATTATAACTTACTAGATATATTTTTAACATAAGATATACTCTTTCAATCTTATGCTATAAATGCATAAAGTCAATAAAAAAAATTTCAGTTGTGAGAAAGAAGAGAAGAAGAGGAGAAAAGGAAAATAAAAAGTAGATGAGAGAGAGAGAGAGAATGTGAATAAAGTTTTAAAAGTTGAAAAAAGTGAAAGTGTGTGTGAGAGAAGAAAGTATGAGTGTGTGTAAGATGGAGGAAGAGAAAGAAAAAGGAAAAAAATAAAGAGAGAGAAAAAAAGGTGACGCATTTTTAGCATTTAGTGAGCAAATGACAAATTTACCCTAAATATGGGACAATTGTCAATTTCTTAAAAGCATATGACGGCTCGTTAAGATTGATCTACTTGACCATTTCCAGACCAGACATTGCTTACTGTGTGAACAAATTAAGTCAGTTCATGAGCCAGCCAAGATCTGCACACCTTCGGGCCATCCACCATCTCTCCTTGGATACATCAAAGGAACACCGGGTCAAGGTTTGCTCTTCCCTTCAAACCTACCCGGAGTTCTACCACGTACCGGCTTTTGTGTCTATTTGGGCCACACTCTCATCTCATGGAAATCTAAAAAGCAAGTCATTGTGGCTCGAAGCTCTGCAGAAGCAGAATACCAAGCGCTTGCAACCTTAACATCAGAATTAATTTGGATCAAATAGCTCTTACGTTCCTTTGAGATCCCAGCTGAAGGCACCATGGTATTGTGTGACAGCAAATCAGCCATTCAAATGGCCAACAACCCTACTAGCAGCGAAAGATCGAAGCACGTCGACATTGATTGCCACTTTATCCACGAACATGTGCAGTCAAAGCTGCTCAAACTCATCCACATTCAATCGAAGGATCAATTGGCAGACTCTCTTTCAAAGGCACTTCCCAGGCCATTGTTCCAATATCTCATTTCCAAGAGAATAGATAGCAACTTATCTAACTAAATGTAACTAAATACAGTTACATAACTACCTGGACCTATTAACTAGAATTGGAGTAAATCTAACTACAGTTAAGTATTTACATTTACAGCAGGTAATAGGGGTATTAAACTATGATAAGTTAGAATCATAGTTAGTCAGTTCAGTTTGTTAAGAGTTAGTGGGTGAACTGTAATTGTATATATAGCTAGAACTGATCATTTTGTAAATATACTTTGAGAAATGAGTCAATTCAGTTTCACAGGTTCATCATTCTCTGAGATTCAAGACATAGTGTGATATTAAGTCCTTAGCTTACACTGTATGTAGCGTATACTGTCAACGTAAATAATGAAATAAACATATATTTCAAATATGGTATACACCTGTTCAATTTATTTATCCATGTGTACGTGTACTATGATTTTTTGTGTAATACAATCCGCATAGGACTTGTATAAATTCCACGGATCGGATGATGCTGATCCATGAAGAGTACTAGAGAGTAGTGAATATGAATATCATTCATCATAAAATACAAAGGGCTGTCTACAAGGAACAAACAAAAACAGATTGCAAGACATTATTAGCTATTTTCCTTTACAGAATTCACTTGAAGCCCATGGACAGAGAGAGGTTAATTAATTGAAAGCACACATTGACAAAAGAAACAATAATAATGGTGGCAATAAGTGGAAGAACCAGAAGGGGAATGAGAAACATTAAAACTAAGATAAATGTTACTAGTACTTAGTGATCCTTGGTGGGCGGCCATTGGCAGTGGAAAGCCAACATCCTAACAGAAGCAGTTCCTTGCTTGTATCATCTCTGTGCACAATCGCTTCAATGAAGCATAAGCAATTTTTTCTACTTTCCATTGCTGTCTTTATTGCTTCTATTAGCTCCTCCTCACAATGCACCTTCAAGACCAAAAGTTGTTAGAAATTTATCAATGTGACAACATTCTTTAATGATGATGTTTCAATGTTTTTAAGATTCTCTTACCTTGGCAGTCCAACACTTTCCTTCACCATTGTCTATTGTTTCAACCATTCCAGTATAGTTCCAATTTTTTATCACATTGTAAGGTCCATCATGGATTTCTACCTCTGAAGTGTAACCACCATTGTTAATTAGAAAGATAATGCCATTCTGTCCCAACCGCAACATTGTTGAGACTTCTTGCCCTGTCATCTGCAGGACAATTTAAAATCTATTTTGTTAATTTATCATCATCTGTAAATTCACAGTACTGTTACTGATACTATTTTAACATGAATGATAATAATTCGGCAAAATTACACTAGAGGTCTTTTAACTCAAAGGAGTAAGTTGTTACGAAAAAAATATAAAAGATCAACAGATGCAATCACCTGGAAGCTACCATCGCCAACACATGCAATGACCCGCTTTTGGGGAGCAGCCAGCCCATAGCCAAGAGTTGCCCCAATTGACCAACCGATTGATGCATACTGCATCTGACATTCGTACCTGTAACCATTATTAGTTAAGGTTTTAAATCGCGGTAGCGATCACAGTCAAATTAATGCAGCTGATTGTAGCCTAATTAAGTTGTATACAATATTATTATTAAATTTTCAATATTAATTCCTAAAATTGCTTACCCGCAACCTTGTGGCAGGTTCAACTTCTGGCAATTAAACCAAGTATCACCGCTTTCAGCAATGACAATGGTGTCACAAGACAACATATTCTGTATGTGTTTGTATAAAATATTGACCCTTAAGGCCTGATTTGGCTTAGAGTGAGGAGGAAGGCCATCAAGGATGTGTATTCTTTGATAGTTGTCAAAAGCAGTTGTGTTGCGTTTGATCCTTTTTGTAAGTGCTTTAAAGAAATCCTTCATGGAAATACATCCAAATGTAGGTCCATTAGCAATAACAACTCGATTAGGAAGCACCATAACTGCGTTTTCCTTTTTGAGTAGCAATGAATACCCCATAGAGGTAATGTCATTGAATATTGGACCAGCAAAAAGGTAGGCATCAGCAGATTCTACAATCTCAGCACAGAAAGAAGTGCTGGCGACTCCCCAGTAAGTGCCAATGAAGTTGGGATGGTGTTCCCATACCATCCCTTTAGCTGTAGGCATCACTGCTATTGCATAACCTGAAGCATCTGCCATATCCATGAAAGCATCACAAGCATTTGCCATCCGCAACCTTGGTCCGCCTATCATGACTGGTTTCACTGCCTCATTCAAAAACTTTGATGTTGCTTCCACCGCAATCTCCAAACAACACTTATTAGTCAACCTATAGAATAAATCAGAATCTCAAAAACACAAACACTGATATGAGTTTGGAAAGAGGTTCACATCCACGCGTTTGTATATATATATATGTTACCTGGGAGTCAAATAGAATGGAACAGGATGGTAAATGAAGGAAGGGTGAGGGATGCCAGGTAAGTTGCTGGATATGCTAATATACACAGGTTTGCTCTCTCTCAATGCAGTTGCAATGGCAGTGTCAATCTTTTCGTGTGCATCATCTAGATTGTTTACAACAGCCTGAAATAATCACAGTTGTTTACAATAGCCTCAAAATCCTAAATTCCTTGTTTACTATTTTTTATTAATTTTTTGAATTTTTCATAATCTCCAAATATTCTAAAAAAAATTGCATAACCTTCTTTTGATTTTATTAGATGTTTAGTGGTGTTTTTATAATTTTTAAATTAGTTTTGATTCTTTAACGGATTTTTAGTGCTATTTTTATAACCTTTTTTTAATTTTAAGTTGTTGTTCTCCTCCTCCTTTAACCGGATGTTCTGTCGTCGGGAATGCATCCAACAACCAAAAGATCGCCTGTATCTATATTATATTTCATTTTAAAAAATAAAATTAATATTATTTTTTTAACAAATTAAAAATAATTAAGGATTTATCTATTAAATAGATTAATTCGTAATGTAAAAATACACTATGGATTTATCTATTATATAGATAAATTCGTAGTTAAAAAAATTGAGAGGGATAAATAATTTTTGTGGGGTATGGTGCCCAATGGTGGAGATAGAAAAATCACCATCCTTTTTTATTTATAACCCCATAAGGCTATGGCCTTTAGCCCACATCTTTTACTATTTTCACCATTTTAAAATCACATCTATCTTCACAATGAGATTGTGGAGGCCCCTCCAAAACGGGTAGAGGTCCTCTAAATTTCTTAAAAGAAATGGACAGTCAACTATTAAAGTTTTGGGTGTATTAATACACAATAAATGTCCATATATGTCACATATTTAAGGAATGTATATATTTACACACAAAACCCTAGTAATTGACCATCTATTAATTTTATTTTTTTAAATAAAATAGATATATATATACCGGTGACCTTTTGGTTCTGTTTTAGTGTGTAGATATTCTTTACACGTGGCGATCGCCAGGCTAGATATCTAGGCAAAAAAACGGTTTTCGGGCAACCTATTCCGATTATTCCGAAACCACAACCAATAAATCCGAAAAAAAATCAGGTACCATAACTCCCCAAGATTCTATCGGGCTGCATGGCTCGAAATCCCAAATTCATTCGTTTACGATTTTTTATTAATTTTTTGAATTTTTCATAATCTCCAAAAAATCAAAAAAAAAATTGCATAACCTTCTGTTGATTTTATTAGATTTTTAGTGGTGTTTTTATAATTTTTAGATTAGTTTTGATTCTTTAACGGATTTTTAGTGGTATTTTTATAACTTTTTTTTTTAATTTTAAGTTGTTGTTCTCCTTCTCCTTTTACCAGATGTCCTGTCATCGTGAAGTATCTAACAACCAAAAGATCACCGGTATCTATATTTCAATTAAAAAAATAAAATTAATATTAATTTTTTAACAAATTAAAAATAATTACGGATTTATCTATTAAATAGATAAATTCGTAATGTAAAAATACACTATGGATTTATCTATCAAATAGATAAATTCGTAGTTAAAAAAATTGTGAGGGATAAATAATTTTTGTGGGGGGTATGGTGCCCAATGGTGGAGGTAAAATCACTATCCTTTTTTATCTATAACCCCATAAGGCTATGGGCTTAGCCTACATCATTTACTATTTTCCTAATTTTAAAATCACATTTTTCTTGACCCAAAATATCTACTAGATACATTTAAATAGATGTTGGTTGTAATTGCGCACGCCAATTGTGTTTTCGCAAGAGCCCCCCTCCCCCCCCCCCCCCCGGTTTTTTCTTTCTCAACTATTTTTAAACTCACCAATTCACATTTTAAATACAAACTCGAAACATAGATCTTCCGATATTAATCCAACTATTGAGATCTAGTGATTGTAATGACTACACTGTTTTGATTACATCTAGTCCAAATCTACCTTCACAATGAGATTGTGGAGGCCCCTCCAAAACGGGTAGAGATCCTCTAAACTAAACTTTTGGGTGTATTAATACACAATAAATGTCCATTTATGTCACATATTTAAGGAATGTATATATTTACACACAAAACCTTAGTAATTGACCATTTATTTCTTTTAAGAAATTGACAGGATCTCTACCCATCCAAAATGAAACCCTTAATTGTGGTCATAATTGCGGCTGCGGACCATAATTTAGAACTATGGTAAATGGTAAATAATACATTGTGTTTAAGGTTGGATACCTGGTGGCAAGTTATAGGCCGAAAGCAACTAAGCTAATTGTGTTTTTGTGGGAGTCTCCCCCCCCCCCCCCTCCCCTCTTTTTTTCTTTCTCAACTTTCTTTAAATTCGCCAATTCACATTTTAAATACAAACTTGAAAAATAGATTATCTGATATTAATCCAACTATTGAGATCTATTGATTGCAATGACTATACTGTTTTGACTATATCCGATCCAAATCTACCTTCACAATGAGATTGTGGAGGCCCCTCCAAAACCAAAACCTTTAACTGTGGTCATAATTGCGGCTGCAGACCACCATAATTTAGAACCATGGTAAATGGTAAATAACAGACTTTGTTTAAAGGAGGATACCTGATGACAAGTTATAGGCTGAAAGCAATGGAGTTCCTGGCTAAAATCTGGTAACCCAATGGTATGGTGGAGAATTTTGTTGCTGCCATAGTCATTGGAATTTGGGGCCCCAACAATGCAAATGATTGGAAGATCCTCACTATATGCACCAGCAATAGCATTGAGAATGCTAAGGCCACCAACATGGAAAGTAACTACACATGCACCAACGCCTTTACATCTGGCATACCCATCAGTGGCATATCCAGCATTCAGCTCATTACAACACCCAATGAGGTTAAGCTCAGGTTCTGCCACCAAATAATCAAGAAGGACAAGGTTAGAGTCTCCAGGGACAGAAAACACATCTTTGATGCCAATTTCAACTAGACGTCGTGCAATGTGGTGGCCAAGGGTTCTTTTATTACTTCCACCCAAATCCATTATAGGTTTATGGATACCATTGCTTGTATCCATTATCATATTGGCCTCCATCAAACTATAATTTTGGACAACGTACGTGGACAATATTTTGAATGTATGGTGATTGGTGAGTACTATATCATAAATAGAAGAGTATTTATATTGGGATTTGGGACTTACAAAATGATCAGTTTGCAAAAACAATAATTTTTTTTGAATATCATAATATTGTATTAATTAATATTATCAATTCAACTACCAATAAAGATTGGTCCGAGTGGTCACTAGACTTAAATAATACTCAAGGTTTCGAGTTTGAATCATGGGTTTGCAAAGACTATATTGAGAGAAGAAAATCACATTAAGCGACAAGGTTGTTGGGTACGGTTTGTTGAAGTAATTGCACTTTGTTGAGGTAATTGCTGACCACACACTTTCCCATCATATGGAAACCACACACTTTCCCATCATGTGCTGACAATTAAAAATGCTGCTATTTGTAGTGCAATAAATTTCCTTTTCCAAAGGACCGTGTACTCCCTCCGCGACTTTATAAGTAAAAACCAGTATCTCTAACTTGTAACACAACATAACCAAATATTACCTTTTTCAAGCTATTTAATGAAAACATTCCGAAAATGCCCTTAATTCCATCTAATTTTAAATTATTTTTAATAAACTAATTTATTAGTTGAAACAAGTTTCCATATCATTCATTCGAGCCGGCTCCAATTCAGCGAGACGATTAGTCACTGCGTTCGGCGGTAGATGCCCTGGTATATACCAAAAAAAAAGTTTCCATATCATTAATATTTTTTTTTGAAATATGAATATTTAGTACCGAGAAGATAAATGTGAAGGGTTGCATAGGGTGTTTAAATCAATGTATTTGAAAGGTCTGGACTCCACTTTACTTGCGAGAAGTGTTTATATTTAATGATGTTGGAGATTTTTATTTGGCACTTAAATTTAATAAGGGTAGTTTAGGTAACTTAGGTAATGTTCTGGGCTGGACCAAGAGGCCCATTCAGCACTTAGACATGGATTGCCCCAATCACTTTGATCCATATCCACAATACACAAGCTCATTCATGACTCTCATACTTGGATGACTCAGATTCACTCTACCGATCCAAAGGCCCATCACGGGAACAATTCCCTATAAATACTGGCACACATTGCCATAAAAAGTTAGATTCTCATTCCTAGCTAAATCACTCATCTATCCTCAATACTGACTTGAGCGTCGAAGTGGCTTCGCAGGTACCCCTCCCGGGCTCGCACTAACCTCCGGCCAGGCAGCAGGTGACCTACCAACTGCAGTCCACCTAACACTGGAAGGTACAGAACAGGTAACATTTTACAAAAATAAATGTAACTAACAGACTTTCTTAATATGTGTGTATATGGTTAAATTTGTTTATAGTGTTATGGAGGGAGTACAAGGTTTTTTCTCCCCCCCCCCCCCCCCAAATTCCAGCCACTCAGAGCATCTTCAATGGAAAGTTCTTATCCATTAAGAGTTGGATTTTAATAGGTATCTCCATTGGGGAGAATGAAAAATGGGTACTTATTTAGGAGGAACTCTTAAATTGGAAACCCTCTCTCTCCTCCGATGCGTGGACCGCGGCCATACTTTTGATTAAAAAACTAATAAAAATCGTAGCTACCATGAAAGTGAGACCCATTTAGGCTCTGTCTGGCAAAAAAATAGCTGATGAACTTATAGTGGATAGCAGATAAGCTATCTGATAGCGGATAGTTTTTACTAGGATAAGCTTGATGATGACGAATCAAGTGTTTGATAAAATTAGCGGTTGAATTGGCTGATAAATATAAAAAGACATGTTTAACTGATAGTTAGATTTATTTAATCAATATAAAATATGTTAAAAACATGTATAAAGTACTTTGTCATGATAATTAAAATAACTATTAAGATATTTATACATTAAAAATTTTAAATCTATATTTTAATAGTCTAATTTATATATTTACTTGAAATTCTAATTTACTTTTTTACTTAATTCATGATAGTCTAATTTATTTATTTATTTGATAACTAAACTAATTTACTATTTATCTATTATCAACTAAGTATTTATTTTAATACACTACAAAAAAACAGCGTATTACCAAAATCGGTCACTAAATCGGTCGCTATAAATCAGTCACTAAATCGGTCGCTACAATTAGCGACCAGTGATATAGCGACCAATTTTTTTGGGTCGCAAATTCAGTCACTAAACTGTGTAGTGACCGATTTTTCCCGTATAGTGACCGAAAAATCGGTCACTAAATGACGTTTTTTTTGTAGTGATTTTTCCCTCGCTAATGCCTGTTTTTCCCTCGCTAATGACTGTTAGCGACGGAATTAGCGACTGACCAATTCTGTCGCTAAAAAGCTGGTCGCTAATGGTTAGCGAGGGAATAAAATCCGTTGCTAAAATTAGCGACGGAAAATCCGTCGCTAAAATCCGTCGCTAAAAACACTGTGCCACTGACCGTTGCAGTTGATTTGACACTGACACTGACCAAAGTTAGCGAAGGATTTCCGTCGCTAAAATCCGTCGCTAACCTCATTTTTTTTAAAAAAAAAGCTATTCTCAGATAGAGAGAGGGAGAGATTAGGGGTTGGGGAGATAAGGGAAGAAAAAAATGGTGTGGTGGTGGTGTGGTGTTGAAGGGAGGAGATAATGGTGGTGGTGGTGGTAAGAAAAAATGAAAGAGGAAGAGGAAAATGGAGAAGGAAAAGAAATGAAAGAGGATGGTGTGGTGGTGATGGTGTGGTGTGGTGTTGAAGGGAGAAGATGATGATGGTGGTGGTAAGAAGAAATGAAAGAGGAAGAGGAAAATGGAGAAGGAAAAGAAATGAAAGAGGAAGAGGAAGAAATGGAAGAGGATGGTGTGGTGGTGGTGGTGGTGGTGTGGTGTTGAAGGGAAAAGATGATGATGGTGGTGGTAAGAAGAAATGAAAGAGGAAGAGGAAAATGGAGAAGGAAAAGAAATGAAAGAGGAAGAGAAAGAAATGAAAGAGGATGGTGTGGTGGTGGTGGTGGTGGTGGTGGTGGTGTGGTGTTGAAGGGAGAAGATGATGGTGGTGGTGGTAAGAAGAAATGAAAGAGGAAGAGGAAAAAACGGAGAAGAGGAAGAAATGAAAGAGGAAAGAAAGAATTCGGGTTTATAAAAAAAAAATTAACAGTTAGCGATGGATTTCCCTCGCTAACTCTGGTCACGTGTCAAATCAACTGCAACGGTCAGTGGCACAAATTTCCAAAGGTTAGCGACGGATTTAGTGACGGATTTCCGTCGCTAATTCAAAATTTTTTTCAATTTTCGCGCCATGTTAAATCCGTCGCTAATTTAGCCAATTTCCGTCGCTAAATACCTTGTTTTCAATCCGTCGCTAATTTTGTGCATTTCCGTCGCTAATTTTGATTTTAGCGACGGATTTCCAATCCGTCGCTAAAATCCGTCGCTAATTCATGTTTTTTTGTAGTGAATAGTGTAGTTTATTGCTTTAAATTTATATTTTATGTGTGCGAAAAAAAAGGTTAACCAAGAACAAAGAAAATGAATAAGTCCTACAAGGAACAAACAGTGTGAGGTGAAGGTTACGTACAGCAACAAAGGGAAAAAATCCGACGTTTAGAGGTATAAAAAAATTATTTAACTTTAGAAAGGATGGATAACGAATATTATAAAAATAATAAGAGTAAATATGACTAATAATATGAAATGTTATAAGCTATAAGCTCAAACGCTACTTGAAGTAGCGTTTCAAAAAATGCTATAAGCTACCCCAAAAATGCTATCCTGCCAAAACATGTCTAAATTTTTTCATTCGCTATCCGCTAGCAAATCTGCTATAAGCTAGCAGATCTGACTTACCAAACAGAGTCTTAATAAATTTTGCTGGGGTTCTAAGTCGGAGAGATGAAGGTCTTATTAAATAGGCAAAATTACACTAGAGGTTCTTTAAGTTATTTAATTGTAACAAGTTGGTCATTTAAGTTTTTTTCGTACCACTTAGGTCCTTTAAGTTACATAATGTGTACACTGTTAGTCCTTTTTTTTCATTTTTTGTTACAAAAA
Source organism: Astragalus membranaceus (assembly GCA_039519185.1). NCBI lineage: Eukaryota > Viridiplantae > Streptophyta > Magnoliopsida > Fabales > Fabaceae > Astragalus > Astragalus membranaceus. Next base: position 4,482,722 of record CM076851.1, on the reverse strand, counting down.
ACAAAAGTTGGCACTAATAGAGTGACGTGGTCGTGACGGAGCCTAGGTATCATCTATCTCATAACAATTTGGTCATTTAAGATTACTGCCATGTAATAATTTGGTCCTTTTAACTTAAATGAAAAAGAAAATAAACCATTTTTTTAAATTTTTAGGTTGAAAGTATCAAATTATTACATGACAGTAGTCTTAAATGACCAAATTGTCACCAAATAGATGACACGTAGACTCCGTCATGACCACGTCAGCTCTATTAGTGCCAACTTGGGTTTTTTTGTAATGAAAAAATGAAATAAGGACTAACGGTGTACACATTATGTAACTTAAAGGACCTAAGTGGTACAAAAAAACTTAAAGGACTAACATGTTACAATTAAATAACTTAAATGACTTCTGGTGTAATTTTGCCTATTAAATACTACTATTAAGTAATTACTAAAAGAGTGATGTGTAAATGTGGAACCTATTTAGGTACTCAAATGAGAGTTTCTCCGTTGTGGATGCTCTCATACTCCCATTTATTTCATTTATTAAATTCATTAATGCATCAACCCACCATCTTGTGTCTGACTATACAAAATGTGTTCTTACTCCCTCCGTGCGTCCCAAAATATAAGGCTCCCTTTCACAATTTTTCTCGTCCCAAAATATAAGGCCATTTACTAATATCTAAATACATTTATTACTCTTTTCCCAAATATACCCCTTATTAATACCATTAAATTGTCTTAGTATATGAAAAGCTAACATTGAATTCTTTCTATACACAAAGGTTAAATTAGTCATAAGTATGCACAAAATAGAAATGTTAATTATAATAACAACTTTTTTTAATATGCGCAAAAAGTACAATGAAGCCTTATATTTTGTAAACGAGGAAGTATTTTATTGCCAACCACTTATAGCATTCCTAATTTTGTGCTAGCAACTAAATGCATCAAGTTATTGTCAAAAAAATTAATGCACCACGTTTTTCACATAAACTTGTTATTCCATGTCTTTAAGCCAACTGCCACCCACTCTCTCTCTCTCTCTCTCCCATTTTGTTGGATTACTGCCTCCGTCACAAAATATGAGGCATCTTTTTTCATTTTTACTTGTCCCAAAATATAAGGCCCCTTACAACTTTCTAGAACATTTATTACTCTTTTTCCAAACATATCCTTATTAATAGTATTAAATTGTGTTGGTATATGAATAGTTTACATTAAATGTTAGGATAATTTAGTAATAGTCGTACAAAATTTTAACATATTAATTACACCACCAACTTTTCTTAATAAATGTTAAAAGTACAATGGGGCATTATATTATGGGACGCAGGGAGTATTATCTTTGCCATTGAAACCTCCGAGTATGCCTGATATTTGTGGACAAAAAACGCACGTAGCCCAAAAAATTTTATCAAAATAACACACTTTTTAGATTATTTACCAAACAAGAACATTTTTTTTGCAGGCCAGAAGTCGCCCTCAACCACCTTGACTTCTAGACTGAAATTTTGCAATTTTTTTAGTTTTCAGTTGAGAAGTCGCCCCCCACCATTGGGACTTCTCAACTGTGTTTTTTTATTTTTTAGTTTCTTCTATATTAGTTTAATTAAACCTAAAAACATTAGAAAATTAATTTAAAAATTACTAATGTGAATTCAAAATTAATTGTAAAATTTATGGTAAAAAAATAATATTAGAACACATTAATTTATTTAAAAGACATAACAGCTCATTACAAGAGTTGAACAAAAAAATGAAAAAGCAAAACAAAAGGAAAAAATTAACGTTGCAGATGATGGCCAATTCCACATGGTGGTGCTCGGTGAATACGGCGTGGACGCTGTTGTGCTGTTGGTTGTTCTTCTTCAATTGGGGCAGGGGTAGGTGGTTGTTCGTATTGGTAATGTGATGAGGAACTAGCACCGGCCTGCTTCTCCAACCTTTGAAGATATGCATATGATGCTGGCGTATTAGGGTAGACACCAAGTAGATTATAGAACCATTTTGGATCGTTCGAAGCAATAGATTGCCGATGATAATTTTGGACTGGCGTATGTTCTACTGACTGGTTGAATGGGTGATAATCCTGATCGGTTGGAGTGAAGGAGATAGAGTGGCGGTGAGGCGCAGGTTGTTGGCTTTCCTCAAAGCTTGGGGGAATTTGGGCTGCACGTTGAGTTTGTGGCGCACGTCGACTACGGTTATAGTTGCGAAAGTGATGTTTTGGTCTAGCCTGCATAAAACAGGGTGAGGACAGAAGGAGAAGACAACATCTTCTCTTATGGTGATTTTTAATGGCAGTTAGTGTGGTATCTCTAGCTTGAGTACTGGTTTGAAATAGTATCCATTTTGTATTGTGTTGTGTGATATAATAAATTACCGGAATGGGTATATTTATAGCGATTGTAAACTGGGTTTCACAGATCCTGGCCATTTAAAATTGGGACACGTGTACCCCCGATCTTGCCGGCTCAGATCTTGCCGACAGTTTAAACGGCCCAGATTGCAGAAGTGTGTAACACGTTGCAACATTATTGCAATAATTTTATTGAAAGAGGAGGAATATCATTGTCAGATGGCATCTTGAAAGCTTTGGCATATCATTATCATTTCAATGATGGCATCTTGAAAGAGGAGCCATATCCTTATCTTACACGTGGTAGCAAATATTAGTGTAAAAAATTAATTTTTTACTATGTTTTGACCACTTTTAATTATATATTTTTTTATGAATAAAAAAAATATCTATCTTATAGAAGAGGTATAAAACTACCGAGTTATGAAATATGAGTTACGGATTTAAATTAGACATGTATTAATATCGTAAAAAACACTAAAAAAAACTTTTTTTTTTAGTTTAAATTTGACTACTTTTTATCTTTCTTTTTCCTATTTCGCCAAAAAAAAAATATCTACATTCTAGAAGAGGTACAAAACTACCGTATTGAGTTACATAATTAATTTGAACATGTATTATAATCGTAAAGAACACTAAAAAACACTTTTTTTAGTGTAAAATATGAGTTTTTTTACTATTTTTGATCCCTTTTTAATATTTTTATTTTTTTACTCTGTAAAAAGTATCACTTTGTATCAAAATTTATTTTTTATCAAATGTTTCTTGTTTCGTTATGTTATGTTTCGTTTCGTATTGTTGCTACCAAAATCAAGAAATGAAATAAAGATAGAATGTTATACATATCCATGCTTAAACAACACTTCAACGGGTAAAATAAAACATCCCAATTAAAATAGTACATCCCAATAAAAATCAGCCTATTTCAGTTGCCATCTTCACCAAATGACGGTCCACTAACTGAGATCTTTGTTTCTTCATTGTCACTACTTTCATCATCGGAGACATATGTTGAATGTCCTATAATCCGAACCAGACGAGTCTGACGAGTGTGAGTGAATGTCTGCTTGATCATCATGCAATATCATGACAAATTTGAAACCGCCATCAAGAAGATATGTCATAGACACTTCAACACTGTTCACATCCCTGTATGCACTACAGATAGCACTACTAGAAAAACAGTTTTTAGCGTCGGCTAAAAACCCACGCTAACAGGCCAAAAGCGGGCGCTAATAGTGATTTAGCGTCGGAGTAGCGTCAGCCACGTGTCGAGGCTAAAATGTTCGAAGGTAAAATTAGCGTCCTGTTAATTTAGCCGACGCTAACTGTAGCGTGGGACTGGCCGACGCTAAAGCCGACGCTAATATTTGGACTGACGCTACAAAGTCAACTAAATTTAGTCAACGAAAACATTTGCGTCGGCCTATCCGACGCTATTTAGTCAACAAAAGGAGAGTCAACGAAATCATTTGCGTCGGCTTATCCGACGCTATTTAGTCAACATTTATTTGCGTCTGCCAAGCCGACGCTAAAATCCACCATTGGTAGCGTCAGGATAGGCCGACGCTAACTTTTTTTTTTAAAAATAGTTGTCCTCGTGCTCCTAATGACTTTGCTCTGTGCATTTACTACCACCACTACTCCTAAAGCATTTTTAACACAATCATCCGGCATACCATATCAAAATGCTTAATACCATAAAAAAAACATTCTTGAAACAACAAAATCTGAAGCTCCTAAAGATTGCATGGGTGCCTCAATTTTAATATTCAAGACCTGCAACCTTTTTCATAAGATTTCTCTAAACACCACCTAAATTTCTATTTTTCATTTTGCTAATCTCACTGTTCATACTATCATATGTATAAATGTCAACATCTAGTGCAAAAGAAACACAAAACACATAAACACTGATTGGGTCATCAGAAAGCAAAAATATCAACAGTAATGTTTGGGATATCCTTTAAGTAAATGCTTAAGAACATTACAGAATATTATATTAAGAACATACAAAAGTGAGAAAGATGAAAAACTTGAAGCAAATCAGATACACATTCACCTAGTAAAACTTGTATTATCCAATGCTAATTTTTAATTATCATATAAAAAACTTTCTACACAGATCAGATTATACGTAGGTGTCCTCACTTTGGTTTTGAGGAAAAAAATAATTGGTTGCGAAATACCCATGCAGTAGAATGCCTCCTATAGTACAAACCCATGCATTAGAAAATTATCATATTATTTATGAGTAAATTGATTCTTTTTATGAAAAAATAAATTATTCATAAAACTCAAATTATGTGAGCATAAAACTTAACCATGTCCTCTGTAGCCCTTACCTCTGCTAAAACTGGTTGTAAAATTAAGCTAAAATACAATGAAGCATGGAATTATTTGCCTACCCTTTCCTTGCATTTGGGATTGTCCTTCAATATATGAGATAGAACACTAGCAGCTCTGCTACATGTCTACAAATTTAACATAATTTTAGCCAGATAACTCTTACACAGTAAGTTAAAAATTCATGAGAATGGACTTTCATTGTACAAGTAAAGAAGTATCACATACCTCAAGATCACCATCATTTTCACCCATAGTATAAGACCATGTAACAGCATGCTGAAAGAGAAACAAATTACAATCTTAGAAGTGACTGCAGATATATTAACAATTGTGTGATACTGTGATAATTTATGATACAAATACGAAAAAGAATTTGTCGTATAAAAAGAAGGTTAAAACCTCACATTATGAAAAAAATTATAAATAAGCAGTCATTAAAGCACCACCAACAAAACCAACCTTCCAAAAGACATATTGACATCCTCCTCAAGGAATGAATGATTTATGGAATATGGTTGTGGAATAAGTGTAGATGCTAGCATTGTTTGGCCATCAGCATTTTTCTGATTTAGACGAGGTCAATCAAAAACGGGGAAAAAGAAGGAATAATGAAACATATGTAGTCAAAAACATTACTGTGCACTAATCAAATGAATTAAATTTTCAATTATAATTTATATATATATATATATATATATATATATAGTCTTACCGCACAGCGAACTGCAACTGGTACCCATTGGCCTTCAACACCTAATATCAACAAATGGTTCAAAATTGATATCAGTGAATCAAGTCCTATAGTTTCTCTTAGTAGTACCTGACCATGCATATATAGTTAAAATCAGTAAGAGGTTCGAAATTGAATAAACACAACAAAGTCAACAAACCTGATTGGATGCATTGGTACGAAGCAAATTGTTCAACAATTCAGTGCAGTCCTGCAAAGTTAGCGAAGAATTATTTAGACCAAAAACTATTATAACGTTCAATGACACTCAAATACAATTACCTTACGTTAGGAAAGGTAAGATACAGCTATAACTTTGGTCAGCGCAAAAAAAAAATGCAATTTTTAAAACCTGTTATATAAATAAAAGATGACATATAATTCCTATTTGACTATACCTGTTTTATTTCAACGGCTTTTGTTTTGCTTTTCCTATAGTGATTTACCTTAACTAAATCCAAGAATCTAATTAGGTAATGGAAACAACAAAAAACACGTCCATAATGTTTGTATGCATATTTGATTCCCAAACATTATTTGCATATGATAACTAGAAATTGAAGCAGGTAAAGTCTCTGAATGACTTACCAACAGTACTATCATACAATGAATAATCTGCCATTAGCATACCCTCGTGTATTTTTTTAAAAAAAATGCATTTTATAAATATAAAAAATTATGTATTTGCTCATAAAGATAGGCAGCTTTCAATTTTCAAGCTCTGAACAGACAATGTTAGAGTCTTGCAAAACAGAATGTAACTGAACATTATTATTACTAGCCTCAGCACCCGTGCGATGCACGGGGAGAGCTAGTATTGATTAAGTTAATCCTTTCAATTTGAATTAGGGAGAGGTGTGTGTATGTAAAGCTAAACAACAAATGCATAAATAGGAATAAGCTAGCAAAAATGAAGAGTCAAAACAAATACAAAAACACAACAATAAAAAAACAGTTAGAATGTTAATTCGATTAAGCTAGGGTTAAGTTAGCAAAGAGTCAAGTAGTTTGAATTAATAAGTGTAAAATGAACATTTAAAACAAAATAGGAAAAACATAACAATAATTAAAACAAAAATAAAAGAAAAATGAAAGAGCAGATGCTTAAATAGAAATGAGTTAGCAAAGAGTCAAGTAGCAAAATGAATTAAGAATAAATAAATAAAAGCAAATTGTTAAATAGTTAGGACTAAGTTAGCAAAGTGTTAAATAGTTAGAATGTTAATACGATTAATGGAGGGTTAAGTTAGTAAAGTGTTAAATAGTTAGGATGTTAATACAATTAAGCTAGAGTTAAGTTAGTTTATTTTTTTGATAAGCAAGTGTAGTGGTTAGTGGGCTAGATGTTAGTAGTTAGGGGAGTGGGGGGTATGGGGATGCTAGAGTTAAGTTAGTAAAGAATCAAGTAGTTAGTATTAATAAGAGCAAAACGAACATCTAAACAAATAGGAAAAACATAATGATAAAAAGTAAAAAATAAGTAAATAAAAGTAAGTGGTTAGATAGTGAGAGAGAGAAAGTGAGAGAAAGAAAGCAATACTGTTGGCTCAGAGAAGTAATAGGACGTGGCTAAAATGCAATGACAATCTGAACACTATATTTTACTGAAATACCCTTTGAAGGTGAGTCAGCTTTGGCGCCAATATTGGCTATAGGATGTTGCTCGCTTAAAAGGAAAGATATGATATTAAATAAATAAATAAGATAAATAATAATCCACCGTTATTAAAACATTTTAAATGTTTTAACAAAAAAAATATAGTAAAAATTTATGCAGGCCTACGTAATCAAAAGTGGAGTTAGGGTTTAGTTTGTTAATTATTATGTGTGATTCAGGTCTGAGATTAACAAAGAAGTTCTCTCCTATTTTTTCTCCAAATATTTGTTTATTTTGCTTTTGCTTCTCCCTTTTTTTCAGATTCTTTTTTTTCCTCCTGTTTTCTTTTAATTCATTTTCATTATGATCCTTTCTTTTAATTTATGTGTTCTGTTCCTCCGCATAGGTATTTGATGTTTTAGGCCCTCAACCTCCTATAAAAGCATATTTGATTTTTTAATTGATTTATTGAATAGCTCATATTTTACTGTCCTAAACAGATTGATGCTACTACACCTAAAGTAATCCAAGGCTAGGTATGAGAAAATGATGAAGGAAGTGTCCTCCTACTTGAAAGAGGTACATTTTTGCTGTCTCTTGCATGGGGAGAGAGAGAGAGAGAGAGAGAGAGAGAGAGAGAGAGAGAGAGAGAGAGAGAGAGAGAGAGAGGAAATGGAAAAATAAGTTTTAAATGTGAAATAAAAAAGTTAAGAGATGATATATGAAAATGAGATCCACAAAAGATAAAATATGAGATAAAATAATTTTAAAAGTTACTTTGTTAATCTCAGACCTGAACCACACATTATAATAATTATTGCTAAAATGATTAAGTTTATAATTATTGCTAAAATAATCATCACCCGTGCAATGCACGGGGAGAGCTAATATCGATTAAATTAACTCTTTTAATTAGCGACTAAAATAACTAAGAAGATCATATATTGAAAAAAACTTTAAAAATTTTAAGTATTAGATAAACACAACAATAAGTCACAATACTATTACAAAACCAAGAAGATACATCAACATAAACACAATGAAGCATAAGAGCTTCAAAATACATTAAGCTAATAATTGTTAATAAGAATTCAAGCATACATAATGGCTTGATTAGAATAGAGTTCCAAACCATGGAAGATATTTGTTCTTGAATTAATTCTCCTATTACAAATACATCTCTCTTTAAGTATATATACATAAGATGCAGCGTACAACAACCCAATTCTATACATTGGCCAAATCAGAATACAAATACAGAGGAATAATGATAGTAAAAATCAGAAACTTCACTCAAGTAATGAAGTATGCAAAGCAATGCACAATGTCCCATGGATCCCTATTGGCTGAAGCAAATCTGAAGTACTGCAAGCTCAGAAGAATGATAATAGCAAACTCTGACCACTGCCGCCCTTTCCACCAATAGAACCCCAAAATCAGAAACTTCACTCAAGTAATGAAGTATGCAAAGCAATGCACAATGTCCCATGGATCCCTATTGCATCCGTAATCCCTGAAAATTCATTGTCAGACAAATCAATCCATATATTAACAGGTGCTAGTTGACATTAGCAGAGATAAGTTACATTGCTGTAAATAGCACCATTTCAGAATAGAATACTTAATTCTTTCTTTTCTTTTCTTCTCTTGTACATATTTCCATGATAGTGTGTAATTATTAGGACAGATTTTATTTCCTTTATTTTCTTATTATCATTTATTAGGATTCCTGTACAAGAGTCTATATATTCTGTGATTTGAAACTAATAAATCAATAATATTCAGATTATTCAGACCTTTCACATGGGATATTAAGTTCCAGGTAGGATGCATATGTGGCTGTTTTCCTCCCTAGCCGAGGTCATTCTATTGTAACTAAAACTCTAATTTCCTTCTTCCTCAGTTCCCTACCCCAACACCTCAATGAGTAGCTGAAGATTCCACCTTAATTTAGCAAGCTCTCCCCGCATGCTGACTTGAACGATAGCCATGAACACTATATTAGAATATGTAGATACTAGATATTAAGGAACTAAAGCCTGCATTGATGAATGAAGTATTGCCAAGTTCTTCCTGAAGTTAGGAGCGAAAGTGCCAACATAACTGCCATTGTGAAAGAAAAAACAAATGTTCGAAAATATTGGAATATGAAAAGTGATTTACTCATATCAAGATTAGTCATGAAGGAACCAATTTCAAGCAAAACCCCAAAATCCATCTAACAAAAACAACGAAATCTTATTAGGAACGAAGAACAAAAGGAACAGAATGAAACAATTGCTTTAGCTCTAGTAGTTTCGGATATGAAATAAAGTAGAGGTAAAATTTGCAAGTTAGATAAATTAATAACTTGAATAATTGATCAATTGATTCATGTTACCATATAATGCTACATATGCTTAACCGGATATTCTAAACTGAAATGATTTTTATAACTTCACAAACTTTCCTCTTACCTTCTCACCAGAAGTAAAATAAGTTTGCATCCCCAAAACATGATAGATTGCTCTATTTAGGTTCCCAAGACCACTTTCACTAACACCAAGAGATTTCAAATATTCTTGTCTTTCTTCAATAGGTAGTTCAGTACTAACTGGATATTGTCTTTCTTCAATATTCTTGCATTATCTATATAATCTGAACTGAATTCCCTGCCTTTCCCCAATATCATGCTTGGTAAAGATTCCCTGCCTTCCAAAGCCCCCCAACTGTACATAAGAATGTAATCTAGTAACTTAAGCAAGATTTTGAATAACTTCAATGTTTGATAACTTAAAAAGAGTCCTGAATCTGAAAGATAGAAACTAACTAACCATCTCTGCTTTGCAAGAATTGCACAATCTGCAAGTTCCTCCTTGATCGTAAACAGCTTGGCTCAGCTTTGGACAATCTGCAAGAACTGCACAGTCTGAAATAAAATCAGCTTGTCTCAGCTTTTGACATTAAAACTTTACTAAATAGCATAAACAATGTCACTAACCAAACACTAATGACAAAAATTTGAAAGAATTGTGCAATTGAAGACCAACTAATACATTTTCAAACCAAGTTCAAAGAAAGCTACAATTAGTCCACATTAACTATTGGAACTTGGAAAATAAACAAACAAAAAAATCTCAAAAACCAATCAATAAATTTAGAAAAGAAGCAAGCTACAGATTACCTAGAATCTGTATAATTAACGCCGTAAGTCAAGTACCCTGTGTGCCTGCTGTAACGCTCTGTGCGAAAGTTATAGCATCTGTTTCAAGTGGTGAAGCCATTTCACATGCTCAAACACTCATCAATGGTACATGCAAACAGAAATTCAGTTGTACGAGGTTGTGTAGACTACTAGTGTTCAGTAGCTGAAGAAAATCTTCAAGCAAGAGGCATTAGTGTGGTGAATCAGTTCCCTTGGTCTGTTGGTGAAGTTGAGACTACTTGCCACATTTCTTCTCATGTCCCAAACGTGAGGTTTTGTGGAGGAAGCTCATAATCTAGATTATATAATTGAAGAAAAGATGATGCAAATTATTTCAGGGAGGTACTCCTATTAATATTTATTATCGAGACATTGAAAATTATCAAATGACACCACGAAGTTGGTATTTTTTTTGCTGGTGTACTAAGGCAACACAATATGAAGTACTCAAAGTAGATGATACAACATAACTCAGCAGCGGCAAAATGTTTAGGCAAAAATCAATAGTGATGGAAAGATGAGAAAGAATTCAGGAGAGAACCTGAGCAAAGTTGTTTGCTTGACTGATAATTCCTGAATTTATTCCACTGCTGATCTAAACAGGATGATAAGGAATGGAAAATTATGTGAAACCCAATCTTAAGAATTAACCATCAATAAGGCATAGCCAAAACTGAAATCTCAGCAGGAAAGGAAGCAAAAAGAATAAAAATCAGGATGAGGATGCTACCAGAATAACAACAATTGTCGCAGCAAACTATCTGAATAAAAAACAAATAATAAGGGGAGTGGGATGGTGTTATTACAAGAGGGCCACCCAGTTCCCTTCCTTAGCCAAGCCTTGTCTAACTCAGCATAAAAGATCAGTTTATGAAAGGGAGCTTATGGCCATTGTTATAGTTGTACAAAATGGAGGCATTATTTGATGGGAAGGTATTTCCTTATTCACACTGTCAGGGAAGCTTAAAATTCTTGGCTAACCAAAAAAATAAATAACAAATACATTTCACAAAGCCTCTCAAGATTTGCAGGACTTTGTAGGAAATCATCAAGCTTGACATGGTTCCAAGCAACTTCAATCCCTTGATGTTAGCTTTCATCTAATGACAATCATGAAACCAAAGAAAACATGAAAATGAAAGAGTACATAAACCATGGTCCTCATTCTCCAAAGAAAGCCATAATCCTCATAATGGTAAGATTCAGTTACATTTCTAAAAGCCTCTATCTCAAGTGTCAACGAATGAGCCAATTATCAAACATTTAATTATATATATATATATATATATTACATAAAACTCTAATGGAATTTATCAATTTGCTAAAAATATTAATCACTGCAAAGTGCAAACAGTAAATTAACTTGGAAAGCAGGATTTGGCATGTGAGAGATGAAGGGTGATTGGGTAAAAGAAGAGGCAAACCAATGAAAAACATTGAGAAGCCAGTAATGTGTCATGTGATAAAGCAAATGTAATGGAAGAAAGCAAAAGCAAGAGACGGCAAAAATGTACCTCTTTCAAGTAGGAGGACACTTCCTTCATCATTTTCTCATACCTAGCCTTGGATTACTTTAGGTGTAGTAGCATCAATCTGTTTAGGACAGTAAAATATGAGCTATTCAATAAATCAATTAAAAAATCAAATATGCTTGAGGTTGAGGGCCTAAAACATCAAATACCTATGGGGAGGGACAGAACACATAAATTAAAAGAAAGGATCATAATGAAAATGAATTAAAAGAAAACAGGAGGAAAAAATGGAATCTGAAAAAAAAGGGAGAAGCAAAAGCAAAATAAACAAATATTTGGAGAAAAAATAGGAGAGAACTTAAAACAAACCATGAATGCCTAAAATCGCTGTAGGATGAACATTAGCAATCAGCACCTTCTCCTTTAAAAACAATTTAGAAGAGAAGTTCAATAACTAATTAGCAGTATGATATGTAAAGTTACATATATATATATATATATATATATATATATATATATATATATATATATGTGGTAATAAAGACAAACTCAAAAACCATACCTGCATGTCAGAGGTTCAGAGAGTGAGGTTATTACTGAGAAGTTGCATGATCAAAGTGATGTCCTTGTATGACTCCTCTCCCAGTGTATCCAATTCAGTAATTGCCTCATCAAAAGCCTAATGAACATAGAAATTAACAGAATTGGTCATGAGCACATACCATTCATTATAAAACAAAAGGACCAACACCAAAGTTATCAAAGACAAAACATAATAGTTTCCTGTATAGTTACCAACAGAACCTAACAACAAGTTCACTTCTCCTTTAATCAAAATCGAGTTTTCACATTGAAATTAGCAATGACATGCAAAAAAAATTGAATAACTTATTGATCCAGCCATAATCCTGTTTTTCACAAAGAATCTGCCCAAAAAAGGGTTATTTGAAGTGTTAAGGCTCTAAATAAATAAAGAAATACCTTAAAACTGGAAGGATCCTCTGAAACGGAATCACACAATGCCTCCTCTCCTTTAAAAACAAATGAAGTACCTATTGAATAATCTCGGTTGTTAATAAGTTGTGTTGTGGTGTGGAGTGTGGACAATTATGATTGAAGTATAAAATTTTACAACCCTAAAAAAACAGCATCAGAAAATTTACCAAAGGAGTCCAGCCTCTCTTTTCCAGTAATTTTAGCGACGGAACGCAGTGGTGCGCGGTTAATGCGAGCTTTCTTCTTTATGTGATTTGGCTTTACTTCTATTTCCTGAATCACATATCGGAGCTAACTTGTAAGTTTTCACAAGACCAATTCATCAACTGTCAGTTGCAACTGGGGAGCATTAGAATATGACAAAATATAACAGAAACAACATCATGCTTAAGATCTGTGAGAAAACGAACAAAAATAATAACTGCATACCTTGTGAACGTCTTGCATAACATCTTTGACAGCCTTCCGAAAATCGTCAAGAGTCAAAACAATGCCAAAACACCTGTGAAAATCATTACATGAGGTTTCTCTGAGGATTATTTTACTACATCAATAGGCTCTTTGGAACTAAAGTTTCACTCACTTGTCAATAGCAATTACGAAATCCAAAACATCGGTAGATACACCAAGTGCCACAAGGTTCCTAGCTGCAAGCATATCTTTATGTAGCGATTTAAGAATCATGATATCACTCGAGTTCATGTCCATCTTCAATAACTCAAAAGGATATTTCCATGGTAAACCAAACAAATGCGACTTTAGTGGATTCTCGACAGGGGTATATGAGCTGCATAAATAGCATATAAAGATAAGCAAACTCAAAATGAAAGATAAGACAACTACGAGAATCTACACATATAGTACTTACCTAGAGGGAAGAGACATTTCCATGGCTGGACACATTCCATCGGGCCAGGAGTTGCAGATAACATTTTGTCTATGGTCATCTTCACCAGTGGATCCTCTTACATATTCTGTGTACAACTAATGGAAAGAGAAAAAATAAATGGTGTGCACATTCAACCATTGTTGTTGATTGTTCAGGGAAAACAAATTGATATTATAGATTATACTACTTCAACATGAACAATAATTTTCTTTTCCAATAGAAAATAAAACTGTATTACTCAAAAAAGAGGATACAGAAACAAACAAATTTATATTTTCACTTTTTGTTACAAAAAGACCACTTTCTTTTTTCCTTTCTTCAAATGTATTGTACACGAGGACACAAATGAATCAGTCAATAATTGTTTTCACTTCTCACCATTTCGTATATGAAACTTAAAAAGAAAAATGAAAATAAAGGTCATTTTTGCAATTAAACAAATAGAGCTCTTTTAAGTTTATGATCTTTAGCTATTCCTCTGTTTTTAATTCTTCATATCAAAGAGGGTTTCTCACACTCCTCCCCCATTGTCTTTCTTTTCCTTCTCTTGAAATAGAGAAAGTTAGTTCTGTTTGATGAGCAGAAAATAGATACACTATAAGTCTAACATAATCCAAAACAAACACACAGAGTAAAATGTCCTGCATCAATATCTTCATTACATTTTGTTTCAATTCATCAGAAAAAGCTACATTTTGTCTCAATCCTCCATTTCTCCCTCTCCATTTCATCTTCTCTTTATTTCTACCATTCGGCTTCTGCATCAACAAAGCAACTCAAGTTAGTCACTTTTCCAACAAAATCAAAATCATCATCACAGTGACCAGATCTCACTATCTTCTTCCTCACTGAAGCGTTTGATGATGACGGTGAAGGTGGAGCCGTCGCTGCTCTCACTGGTGAACTTGAAGGCTGACGGTGATTTTGCTCCACCATGATTCCACCGCCACTTGAAGCCCAACATTCATGCGACCTCTTCGTTGACGCTGAAACACAAACAAAAAACATTAAAAAACAAAACAAAAAAAACACTGAATTAAAGTTATGTGAATCACGGATAAGGTTGGTTTTTTTTCTTACCAGAGCGTGCCTTTCTGGGTACGGGCACTCCGATCATCTCATCGGCTGCTTTCCACGTCGTCGGCGGTGCTGGTCTAAAAACTTTCGCCGGACGGAAGCTCTTCCGATGATGGTTGGTGAGCGACGATGAAGACAAAGAAGATGGGTTTAGCGGAAGCATTCTAACTGAACCTCCTCCACCGCTGCCTCCTGCATCCTCACTCACTTGCGAGAAACTGAGGGGAAGAAGACGAGAGAAGGGGAAGGGGAGAAACAGAAGAAGAAAGAGAGGAAGAAATGGAGTTTGGGAAAGCGAGAGTGTGAGAGAGAAACAGTGAGAGAAAGAAAGAAAAGGAGAAAGAGAGAAATTAGAGAAACTGACTGACAGTGCTGATGATGGCTCAGAAATTGCACTGCACTAAAATTACTGAAATATCCTTTGCAACTTTGGCGCCAATTTTGGCCCAAGATGTAGCTCGCTTAAAAGGTAAGATTCACTGAAGGAGAAGATTACAATAGGTGACTTTATATGGTGCACCATAGACTACAATAGAGGACCTGCTATAGCAGGTGATACTATCTAGGGAACCTGCTATAGCAGGTAACAGAAAGGAAACTGAATCAGTAGCCACAGATACAGATTACATACATATACTTGTACAGATACAGAAAGTAGAATACTATACTCTAACAGACAATAATGATGGATTAATACTGCATCATGTAGCTCATAAAGCAAGTTGAATAAAGTACTGTCATAGAGTAGCTGTGTATCACCTGCACAACCACACCACCATCTGAATTTCCCTCCTCTCTTATGATACTGAAAATCTTCTCAAATGCACCTTCAAAGACGACAATCTTTTGAATTTCCTATAACCATTATATTTCTTTAGATGACAAGGATTTATCATGAAATGAAAAAAAATTAAAAAAGGTAAGTTGGTGAAAAGAAAATATTACTATTAGGGAAAAAAGGTTACCTCGGCTTCACGGGTCAGATGAGTAATTAAGAAGCAATAAGGCCTCATTCCTAATCACCTGGAAGGTAAACCTTGATTATTTTTCCAGTATCGATAATAGCCATCCATCGATGGATAATTATAAGTGGAAAGGTTAAACAAATATATTTTGTGAAGACATATGATGAAAATTAATAATTAAGT
This sequence comes from Astragalus membranaceus, assembly GCA_039519185.1. Lineage (NCBI taxonomy): Eukaryota > Viridiplantae > Streptophyta > Magnoliopsida > Fabales > Fabaceae > Astragalus > Astragalus membranaceus. The sequence goes on along the minus strand of CM076851.1, from coordinate 4,466,931 downwards.
ACATACAGGTTTTTGAGATTATAAGGGAAGGGAGTTTTCAAGTCTTGTACCTCGCGATCCATAAGCATGTCCATCAGCCGAGTTATACCACGAGGGATGGTCAATATAACTTCCTGTAACCTAAAAAGGAAGTTAGCAAGGGTGATTTCCAAGCAGGATGAATTAACAAGTTCAGGAATGAAACAAACATGGAAGCAAGAAAACTAATACCTCTGTCGAGAATTAGTGAGGAGGGCTCAATATTTGCAGTGTGTAATATCGAACATAAAAATCATCCTCTTCCTGCCAAAGTACCCCAAAGGGAAAATGACTAAGAAAACTTATGACTTGTTTACATCAGCCTAAAAGTCAAGGAAACTTTCAGCGATGTCAAATAATTAAGAATACATCCCACAATTTTAGTAAATAAATTATTACCAACAAACTTAGAAGAAGAGGGATACTTTCTGCTTCTCTAGAAAGTAAATCAGTATTTATCAAATATGGCTGAACTTCATTACTGGAGCCTTTTGCATGGTTAATACTATTAACTTAATAGGAGTCAATGCACTGACAAGAGTTTCCAGGGCACCACGAACCTGTATAGATGTAATTTCCGATTTGGAACTTGTTACATTAAAAGAAAGTTAAAAAAAAAAACGGGATACATAAACGAAAGAAATCCATTTAAATAAATGAGAGCTATGAAGAAACAAGGAATGACAGCAAGACCTAAAGAATTGTTTCCATTCAATAACCACAAACAAAAAACAGAAAATGCATATTCAGAACAGATGCATTGAATCCCTTTTAATTTCAACGGTAGCTGGGTTGCACAAATATGTCATAGTGTTCAATCAATCAACATACACAAAATACACAAAATCTATTTTGAGGAACCCTATCAACAAAACACTGTCCAATAAACCCTAAAACCAAAATACACAAAATCAACAAAACGGTTATACAGAAACCCTATCAAGTGAGGAAATTTGTCAAAAAAACTATTTTGAGAGAGATAGAGTGAGAGAGAGAGAGAGAGAGAGAGAGAGAGAGAGAGAGAACGAACCTGAGCAGTGAGTCAGAAGTAAAGAGAAGAAATTTCAGTTTGGTTCCTTGGCACTGTCAGTTTGGTATCAGCACTCAAATACTAACCATGCGGCGGAGGAAGCGGTGGCCGGAAGAGGTGACGGTGGTGGTGACCTAGAAAACAAGAATAGAGAAAAATGAAAAAAACAAAAATGGGGAAAATGAAATAGAAAACGGTTCTGGAACAGAAACAGGTGGAGAGATTACTAACCTGCGAGAATGAATGGCGGCGCACGGTGGTTGCGAGAATGAGGACGGAGGCCGGAGTTGAGCTAGGGATTGGGGAAAGGTGAGGTTAGGGTTTCACCGAAGTTGAGGAAAATAAGGGCGTAGGTGAGGGGATTCGAGCACGACGATGGGGAGTGCGGGTGGAGGTGAACGGCGGATGGAGGGTGAGGGACGCAGAACGGAGGAGACGGCGGATGGAGAGTGAGAGTGTGAGAGTGTGAGAGTGAGAATGATAATAGTAAAGTAATGGAGAGGTAGCGTTGGCCATATCCGACGCTACGAATAATATTTAAAAATTAAACAGAGTAGCGTCCGCAATTTTCAGAATAACGCCCGCCATAGCCGACGCTAAAATTTTTTTCCCAACAGAAAATAAATTCGTGGGTTGCGTGGGTCAAGCCGACTCTAGACCGACGCTATTAGCGTGGGTGTCGTGGCCGACGCTAAAATATGGACGCTAAAAAGCCATTTTCTAGTAGTGTAGTATGTGTATCAGTTTCCAGAAATCTCATATTACGGGTATATATGTCTCTTGACAACAGTAGGGAAGACATGGCCATTATGAGCTTCTAGGACAACATTTTGAGGCAATGTGTTGTCAATCTACTGAAAAATGTTCTGTGGAATATTGATGTGATTCTGCAATTAAATATCAATCCTATCATTATAAATATTTAACTAATTTGCACTAATAAATAGAGTAAATAGACTAAATAATTAACTTACATGAGTTCCCTGGATAACAGTAACAACTTTCATACCTGAACAATAGAACAAAATTGGCATTTAGATTAACGGAAAAATAACATTGGCACGGTTCGGCATTATAGGGCCGAACCGGTTCAGCGCTGCACAGCCGGACCTTGTTTTTAAGAATCTGAAATATAAGGTACGACACTATAGTGCCAAATCGGTTCGGCCCTATAGTGCCGGACCAAGGTGAAACGAGAAAAACTGAAACAAAGAGAGCAAGAGAGAGACGAGAGGCATACATAGAGTACGAGTGAGAGAAAGAGGGACACGAAGAGAGGCCAATGGGAGTGATGCGAATGGGAGTGATGGTTTGAGGGAGGGAGAGAGAGAGAGAGAGGGAGAGAGAGTCGAAGGGGTGAGAGAGGGAGAGGGAGGAAGGATGCGAATGGATGAGAAAGAAGAGAGAAAGAAGGGGAGGTGTGATTTTGTGAGAGAGGAAGAGTGTGGAAGAAATAGTTTTGGTGGAGGGTAGTTTTGGAATTTTAGGGTTTAGGGGGTGTGTGATGAGTAGGGAGAGTGGGAAAAGCATGGGCCTTTTTGGTATTGAGCACAAGAGACCCATTTTGTTATCTATTCGACCTAAATGGGCTCAAATCTCAATTATGTCAACTATTTTTTAAGTAAAAAATGAAATTTGTCAAACTAGTCTTTTTTTATAGGCAATGTTAGTGGGGGTGGGGGAAATGTTAGTTTTTTGGGTTTGAACCCGAGACCTCATTCTTGCACTCATTTGGTGCACTCTTTCGGTATCCCTTAGCTCGCCAACTGAGCTACCTTCCGGGTTTGTCAAACTAGTCTCTAAATGTTTAAGAAATTTGTCTCAATAATTTCTATATAAGGGACTACTTAAAAAAAAATTGGAATTCATTTGACTCATGTGAAAAATTATAAGAACTACTTAATATTTTCATTTATTTTGGGGAATAAATAGGAGAACAAGTCTAAGTTTTGTGAACCAACAATTTTGAAAATGATAGTGAGTCTCATATGACGGATTGCGGACTCACGTCCCAACCAATCTTTTTTATGAGATAAATAAAAATTATCTTTTTAAGTACTCTTAAGACACAAAGATTTTTTTCTACTTTGGAACGAAGCACCATCCTCTCACCTTTAACTTTTATTGAAAAAAAAAAAATTATTTTTATATTTACGGAGATAGTAAAGTAGAATCTGATTAAAAACTAGATAAAAATTGAGAAAGAGTTAAAATAAATTAAACAAAGCTAGAAGTAGCTTATAAAATAAATACCGTCACACAAATGACTACTCACTATCACATTTGCTCATTTCACACAAACTAAAGAAAAGATAATAATTGAAAAAAAGAGAATTGTCATTTTATCAAATTACCCTTATTATTTATATTTTATTGTTAAATTAAAGAAAGATCTTAAATGAAAAAAATAATAATAGTCATTTTATCAAATTACCCTTATTATTTATATTCTTATGTTTATAATGATGCACATAATAGCAAAATTTTAAGAATATTGTTATGGGTAAAATTGGAAAAATAAAATTAATATTGCGTTGAAATTTAGAAATTATAGTTATTTTTGGACCGTTGTTACAAAAATGACACTAATTGTGGACCTGAGGATGTATAAATCAAACCGATAAAAAATAGTGAATAGCGAATAAGCTATATTAACTTGATTTGAGTTAGAAGAGCAAGTTGGCTAGCTGAACAAATTGTTAATCACTTTGTTATTTAAACAGTTAGTTAAGTTGAGTGACCATTATTATATGATTAAACTCTAGTTTAGTTGAACTTAGTTAGGTGACTTGTATATTATCCATTTTTCCCAAATCTGTAAGTTGCTGAATCAATAACAGAAAATGAGAATATTTCTTTCTCACCATTTCTGTGTTATAGCATTTCTTCTAGATTCAGTAGATTGTTGAATTGATTCCAATGGCTGATTACACAATCAATAAGCTCACAATGTAAATTTAAAGTGTTTAACAATATTAGATATGAATCTAACTTATAAATATAAAATGACACGGCTTAAATTTCTCGTTCAAGCCGAACATCTAGGTTTATTTTTTCTTTTACGTTTCTCCAATTACCGGTTAAGATGCTCAAAAGCCACCACTTACACGGTGGACGTATGTAAACACGTATGAATCAGACCTCCTAATTAAGCAAAACAGAATTAGGTATACTCAAAAGCCACCATTTAATTACATTGATGGACGTATGTGAACGTGTATGAATCAGACCTCCTAAGTAAACGACAACATCAATATTCAATTAAACAACTAGATAATAAATATAACTGAATTACTATCATATTATATAATTCAAATAAATAATGATAACCATATATAAAATTGTTATATAGGAAATGAACATGAAACATGAGAGTTAGGAGGGGGCATCATGCATAGCACCGCTATGATAGAGGATAACAGTCTCTCTTCAAAGCATTTCTGTGTATATATATAACATAAGGAACCAAAACAAAGACGGCCACCATCGTAGAACCTTCAACCAAAGTTATCAATATCATCACTAGTTGACTGCAATATTGCAAACAATGGCTTCTTTGAGTTTATCTTACACTTCCTCACCAGCAGCACTCATTGGCTGTAAACACTTCAAAATGTTCAATGATATGCCGCTTGTTAGAATGAATTATAAATTTCCCTCAACTGAAAATGCTGTTTCTAGAATTAAAGCTGCAATGACATCTGGAGATGCACAAAGCAATGGTGTTGTGGTTAGTGAATCTATTGGAATTGATGCAGCAGCAGACACAGTGTTAAAAACAAACAATGTTTTCTCTGTTGACAGTATTGGTTTTGATCTGGATACCCCTACAGAAGGTTTTGCTTCCATTGCTGAGGCCATTGAAGACATTCGCCAGGGAAAGGTACGGTACATATATATTTTTTTGTAAGCTTAGATGAAATGACAAATAAACACCATACACAAACACTTGAGTTCGAATTTGGGAATCGGCCAATGTCCCCATGTCGTTGAAATTGCTGATGCAACCAACAGTGGGGACGGGGAAAAGTATATATAGTAGAGTCATAATAGATTTCTTCATTAACTTGTATTAACTGATATTAATGATGAATTGCAGATGGTAGTGGTTGTGGATGATGAAGATAGAGAAAATGAAGGAGACTTGATAATGGCAGCAGAGTTGGCAACACCTGAGGCCATGGCTTTTATTGTAAAACATGGAACTGGTATAATTTGTGTAAGCATGAAAGAGGAAGATCTTGATAAATTAGAACTTCCTTTGATGGTTAGCACTAAGGATAATGAAGAGATACTTAGTACAGCATTCACTGTCACAGTGGTATGTTATCACACTCCATTTATATAATTCATTTAATTCGTTGCACTTTATTATTTGTTATATATTTTATAGTTTTGTGAATTATCTTTTGATGTGTTTTTTATTTTGGCATTTATTTATTGATTTGTAGGATGCTAAACATGGAACCACAACAGGGGTATCAGCTCAAGATAGAGCTACAACAGTTTTGGCACTTGCATCTAGAGATTCAACACCAGCTGATTTCAACCGTCCAGGCCATATTTTTCCACTAAAATATAGGGATGGTGGTGTGTTGAAGAGAGGTGGACATACAGAAGCTTCAGTTGATCTTGCCATACTTGCTGATTTGAATCCAGTGGCAGTTCTTTGTGAGATTGTAGATGATGATGGTTCCATGGCTAGATTGCCTAAACTCCGCGAATTCGCCAAGCGTGAAAATTTGAAAGTTGTATCTATTGCCGATTTGATAAGGTATGTGTTTAATTACATTTCATAAAAGTAGATAACGAAGTGCAACTCAGTTGACAAGATGTTTCACCTACACCCAAAAGACCGGGGAAAGTGGATAACACTGTTGATCCCTTTAAAAAAAAGTCACACAACAATAAAACTTGTTATTACAAGGAGACTAACAATTAATACTATGACAGGTATAGAAGAAAGAGGGATAAATTAGTGGAACTTTCTTCTGCTGCAAGAATACCTACAATGTGGGGGACATTCACAGCTTGTTGTTACAAGTCAGTTTTAGATGGTATTGAGCATATTGCAATGGTTAAGGTGAGCATTTTTTTTTGAATGATTGGTAAACTTTTAAACAGTTTTCTGGTTTGGAGTTATGATTGTTTCTAATTTAATAGGGTGAAATTGGAGATGGAGAAGATGTTCTAGTGAGAGTACACTCAGAGTGTCTAACAGGAGACATATATGGATCTGCTAGATGTGACTGTGGAAATCAACTTGCACTTGCAATGCAACAGATTGAAGCTGCTGGTAAGGGTGTACTTGTATACCTACGTGGACATGAAGGTAGGGGCATTGGATTGGGACACAAGCTTCGTGCTTATAACCTACAAGATGATGGAAGGGATACTGTAGAAGCTAATGAGGAGTTGGGATTGCCTGTTGATCCTAGGGAATATGGCATTGGAGCACAGGTGATAAACAAATTTATTTAGGATTCGAATACCGTGCGGTCAAAACATTTGTACAGTCATGTGTTTAGAAGATCTAGCTCGATTTTGATCAAATGATCTATATTTTTAACATTAAAAACAAATATAAAATATAAGGTTATAATCTAAACCATTCGATCAAGATTGGACGGACAGGATCCACTGAATGCATGACTGCACAAATTTCTAGCTGCACCGGATCTAAATCCATTTATTTAATAGTTTGAAATGCTACTATTATTGCAGATATTGAGGGATTTGGGTGTTAGATCTATGAAGTTGATGACAAATAATCCATCAAAATATGTTGGCCTCAAAGGTTATGGTTTGACTGTTACTGGTAGGATCCCTTTGTTAAGTGTTATTACTTCGGAGAACAAGAGATATTTGGAGACCAAACGTGTGAAAATGGGTCATATCTATGGCTTGGAATTTGACGACAAATTGAGTAGTCATGAGAATGGCAATGGCAATGGCAAAGCTAGTACTGTCGATGATCCTAATGTTGTTGTTGGTTTTTAAGCCTATACCTAGCTACTTTTTCCCTACTATATACACAGCAGAAGAGGAAGCAGAAATAACTTTGGCAGTGGCATCTATAATAAACGATATAAAGAGCCACATGTTTTTGCAACTCTATTATACTTTTTTTCTTATTGTATTACTTGTGTTAGTATCCATCAGGTTTATCGGTAATTAATCTATATATATTGAAGAATTTGGCCGACCACATCTACCCGACTTTGTGTGAGAATTTGTTGTGAATTGTGGAGAAACTAATTCAATTGATTCACTATTTACAACAGATTTTGTTAACTGGGCCAATACAAATGGGCTGGATAGAGAGGCCCATTAACCAAACAAATACAGAAACTGATACAGTAAATGGGCTAACAAATACATAGGCCCATTTACACTATGTTACATTTCCTCTCTTAAACTACAATACTCTAAGTATCTAGTTTATCAACTTCAGTCTCCACTTCTTCTGCACTGCACATTCCTATCTTCTTTATCTTACAGAATGCTTCAATCTTCAATCCTTTAGTCAGTATATCTGCTAGTTGATCTTGAGAACAGCAGAACTTCAGTTCAATACGTCCTTGGTTAGTCAATTCTCTCAAGAAGTGAAACCTCACATCAATGTGCTTACTTCTACCATGCATCACAGGATTTCTAGAGAGTTTAATTGTAAAATTGTTGTCACAAAACACACTGAGACAGTCTTCTTGTTTCTGTCTTATCACTTCAAGTATTCGTTTCAGCCAAATTCCTTGACAAACATAGTAAGCAGCAGCAACAAATTCTGCTTCTGTGGTTGACAAGGCTACAATGGGCTGCTTCTTTGATGACCATGAGATGGCACTTCCATTCAACATGAAAACATAGCCACTAGTACTCTTTCTATCATTTAGATCACCAGCATAATCACTATCACAGTAGGCTATCAGAGACTGTTCCTTATTTCTTTTGTACAGAATTCCCAAATCAGCTGATCCTCTCAGGTACCTGAGTATTCTTTTTGCTGCCACAAGATGTTCATCAGTTGGTTTATCCATAAACCTGTTGATTAAGCTCACTCCAAACATAATATCAGGCCTTGTAGCATTTAAGTACACTACAAGAAAATTGACCTATAGCGACGGCAAATCACCGTGGGTAAAGGGTTAAAAACCGTGGGTATAGCACTGAAAACCTATACCGACGGAACATTTTGTCGTCGTCTTTATTTGGCTATACCCACGGCTAAACGGCGTCGTTATAGCCTATAGTGACGGTTTTCTGACCGATGGACAAAACCTAATAGCTATACCCACGGTCACGCTTCTGTTGGTATAGGTTTTAACATCACACTTAATTTCGCTATACCCACGCCAAATTCTCCATCGGTATAGGTTTTAATTTCGCTATACCCACGCCAAATTCTCCATCGATATAGGTTTTAGTTGTAGCTCCTAATATGCTATACCTACCACTTGTAAAGAATTTATTTGTAGATTTTTGGTGACACCTCTTGTCATTAGCACTTATGATAATCAATTAAAAGCTAAATATAAAATAAATACATTTATGAAACAATAAAATAAAATAAAACTCAAATCATATTGAAAATTAATTACGTCTTACAAACATGTTAACATATTGCAAATTAACTTACGATATTCTCAAAAGCATGTTAGCATATTGTAAATTAACATGTACTACTACATCCAACTCTTAGGATAATCTCAAAAGTTACAAAGAAAACAAATTGCATAAAATTAATGTAAAAGCTAAGTTTGACAACATAAAATCAACTTCTAATCTTCATTGACGCCATTATCTCCATTAGTGTCTGGACTTGGAGAATTCATTTGCTCCGGGGCACTAGAAGCAGTTGGAGCCTATTGAAAATAAAATAAATACAACTCAGCTTAGTTGATTTTTCCATACCTCATTTATATAAAATCTAGGAGGATAATATATTATACCTGTCTTGCCACTTGTAGAATATCATCAACATCTTCTCCAGAAAATCGATTTTGAATCAATGTCATAACATGTGATTTTGTGACTTTTGGGATGATTGAGAAGTTTCAGCTTCATTATTGTATTTGTTTAGTTTTTCCTGAAGCATTAAAAATATTAGATGATGAGGACTAGTCTACTTATATGCATAATAGATGAAAAGATAAAAATAATAGACACTAATAAACTTCCAGAATGAATAATAGACACTAATAATAGGGAATCAGAATGCATAATACGAATGCATAACCAGAATGCATAATACATAATCAGAATGCATACTTCCAGAATGCATAATCAGAATGCATAATACATAATCAGAATGCATACTTCCAGAGTGCATAATCAGAATGCATAATACATATATAGGGAAGAAAGATTGGCACAGTTGCTTACAGGCTACAGCTACCACTAGACAGTAGAGTGCACCCTGTCTTCCATGTGTCATGTTGAAGAAAGCTGTTGATGCTGATGCCATTGTGCAGCGCTTACTATTATCTACATTTCTTCTGTTGTTTTCTACTGTTATATTGCTATCTCTATCACATTATCTACCCAAAAAACAAATCAATGACTAATTTCAAAACTGCCCACATCGTATCTATAATAGAATAAATGAATAGCTGGACTACTAGATAGCAGCAGTAAAAGGATACATAAGATTCATTGCACTATTGAATACCTCAGGATGGCCTCCAGGGAAAACAAAATATCCAGGAAATTCACCGACATTATTACTTCGCTTTAATACAAGAATCTTATTGTCAATTGTCTCTACCACTGCACCATTTCCTAGTGGACTGGAGGTATGCTAACAAAGAACAAAATCATCTGAGGAAAAAGAAAGATATGGCCGGAAGATTAATTAATATATCAATTCAAATGAAAAGTATGGAAGACGGTATTTTGTTCATTATGACTCCATCAGGCATTGTTCAATAACTTTCAATTGAAGAGATCAAATCAATCAAATAATCAATACATTTAACCCTTGAACTTACAAACTCGTCATGTTTAAGCAATACATGAAGAAAGCAATGCCTACTTTGTCCATGCAGAATGCAATAGTTAAAGTGGTGGATAAAGTGCAAATATATGAAGCATATGACACGCTGAAACAGATGCACTCTCTTCCTACTTCTACTAATTATAAACCAGCTTCCCAATCTTCCAACTATGAAATAGTATGTTATATTCTTAATGAACACAACCTACTCAAGAAGCAACAAATATGTAATATAGCTCCTTACTTCTACCCATGTTTAGCATTTCTATGAACTTAGATGACTATTGAGGTGAAAAGAATGCAATAACTTTCCATCCTTTCCCCTCTACTATTCAATCTTCTGATCCCAAATGGAAAAAATCGAACAAAAACAAGACACAAAGGTGATAAGTACAACCTAAACAGTTATGACTTGGATGAAGAATGTCATTTCTTCAACAATCAAATATCTGTGGGAGCAGTATGAGTTTGGATCAAGATGTCAGCAGGGAGGTTACATATCTTTTATTTTGTTATCATAGTATTAGTAATGGCTATGAAATTGGACAGCATTCCGGTGCTGAGGTGCTCAAGTTGAAGGTAAAATCACCAATCAATATCCAACTGCCTACTGATTTCAAGATCTAGTGATAGCTTCTTTATTTCAGGGACAGAGAAGAGGGAGAGAGAGCATCATATTAAATACATAAAGGGAAAATCTGTTTTTTCCAAGCAGGGCAACAAAAGAGAGATGCCCTACTACTACCTCTAGATTTTCTCAACCCCTAGCCACTTGTTCCCTTCATGATAATTTATTAATGGACATTATATCATACAACTCCAGTGTAAAGCAAGTTGCCACGTTACCCTAAGTTCTGGTTCTAGCATTATAAGATCGCAGGGTAACCACAATAGTAGTACTTGAGTTAAAAGAGAGTAAAAATTGTAATGTATTTACCTTCTGATGGAATTAGGAACCTTTCCCACAAATGACTTAAATTTTTGCTTGTAAAAGTCCTGGAACAAATTTAATCATAACTATTAGATGGGGCGAAAGTGACAGTGTGGCACTGGGTAAGCAAAAATACAAAAAGAAAAAACTAGTAACGAGATTAAATTAAACTAGGCTTCAAAAAAGCATTGGAAAAATCGTCCTTTGGTTTGAAACAAACACTCAAGATAATTATGCAGCATAGATGACATTTTGCTGCATATAACTTTTAGAATTGTTATGTTATGTGATTGCCAACGTAAATATATATTACTAACAAAATATTGAAATATGTCATACACATGTTTTTTTCAGCGAAGAGCTGAAGACCTGACATTAAGTTTGAGGTTTAACTAGAAAATAAAAAAAGTTTCCAACAAATTTACTGCATATGAACTTTTAATTCTCATTCACCTATCAATGATAATATGACACTAGAAATTGTTGGTTAATTTGTTGAATTCGAGATAACTTGGATAAATCTGAAGTCGTGTTAATACACTTTCAGATTGAATCAATTTCGGGGTTCAACCAAAATGTTCAATCGGATAAAATCAGAAGAGTATTCTTGTTCAAGAGTTTTGATGTTTTTGTTATTTTTCTGCTATTTGTGACTTTCTGAACCAAAATGAATATATATAATCAAAGAACCAACGGTTATTGGCGGTTCATGGAAGTTACACGCGAAATTTCGACGCGCAACTACTCTTAAATTTCGACAACAACTGCCTTTGTAACAGCCATTGCTTCGACAGCGTAACTGCTGCGTATTGCGACAACGCTTCATATTTCGACAAAGAAATGAAGGGCAACTTCGACAAAACTTTGTACTTCGACAAACAGAAAAGGTTTTATAGTCGAGGTCCAAGCTCAGTCGAAATTCAAGCGTTTACAGTCGAAGTCCAAGCGGAAGTTCTAGTCGAACATTTCCATACTACTTCCAAGTATCGCCTAAACCTTAGATCTCTTTATTACGTTAAATCAAGCGTGCACTCTTGTTTTAACATAATAAAGAGATCAATTACACTAAAACATCCAACAAACCTCCCCTATTTTAGTGTAATTATTGATCACTTTACCAAAGTCACAATTTACATCAAACTGCTGCATAAATGAAATATCGTGACGATTGAATTTCATCTTAGCAAATTACACATTTCAAATATTCGAATATCAGGGTGTCACTAAGGATTGAACCCTTTTTATTCATAATGAATACATGAAGGTAATCTGCACAACAGTTTATAACATCACTCTTGCTCGACACTAGTTTACTAGCCTGTGTCCCTATCCTTCATAAGCATATCAAAGCCAAGTCCTAGCTTCTTGAAGCGGCTAAACTTCATGCTCACATAGGTAGTCCTTTTCTTCTTGCACCTGCAAATGTAATTTTTCAAAAGAACCATTAAGAAGTTATACTTCAACCTCCTTAACTCGCAGAACCGAACACATACCTTTGGGATATTTTCAATGATGTGTTCCAATCTCTTCATGTTAGGCTTTCCACATTGAATTCAGCACCTAATGTAATATTAGATGGGAATTGGGTATCTTAACATAGGAGATTTCAAATGGACTTTAATCCTAATCCCACAGCCGACCTTTTCACAAGATCTCTGCTTAACCCTTTGGTTAAATGATCGGCCAAATTATGCTGAGTTCTCACAAACTCCAATGATATCACACCATGCATGATTAACTCCCGAACCATGCTGTGTCTAACACCCAAGTGTCTAGACTTCCCATTATACACTTGACTATATGCCTTAGCCAAAGTAGCCTGACTATCGCACCTGATAGACATGGGAGGTATAGGTTTGGTCCACAATGGAATCTCATATATCAAATTTCTTAGCCACTCAGCTTCTTTACCAGTTGCTGCTAAAGCCACAAATTCAGATTCCATTGTTGAATTTGTAATGCAAGTCTGTTTCTTGGATGCCCAAGAAATAGCACCTCCTCCAAGGAGGAATACCCAACCACTTGTGGATGAATGATCTTCCATATTGGTTATCCAACTTGCATCAGAATATCCTTCAATAACAGAAGGAAAGCCAGTGTATGTCAAACCATAGTCAATGGTTCCCTTTAAGTACTTGAATACTCGGTTCATAGCTTGCCAATGATGTGTACTAGGATTACTTGTAAACCTACTAAGTTTAGCAACAGCATAGGCTATATCGGGCCTAGTACTAATCATTGCATACATAAGTGATCCTATAGCCCTTGAGTATTCAAGTTGAGACACTGCTACACCTGTATTAGGTAATAGTTTCAGGTTAGGATCAATGGGAGTACTTACCGGAGAACAATCTTTGAAATTAAATTTCTCCAATATCTTCTCAATGTAATGTGATTGAGAGATGGAAATACCATTGTTTCCGCGTTTGATCTTTATTCCTAAGATCACATCTGCCTCCCCCATGTCTTTCATATCAAACTTAGAGGACAAAAATGCCTTAGTTTCATCAACTTGATCTTGGTCGGTACCAAAGATCAACATGTCGTCTACATACAAACAAATGATAACTCCTTTGCCATGAGTATCAAACTTGCTGTATAGACATTTATCTGCTTGGTTTAGAACAAAACCACTAGACAACACAACCTCATCAAACTTTTGATGCCATTGTTTAGGTGCTTGTTTCAAGCCATAAAGAGATTTCATCAGTTTACACACCTTATTTTCATTTCCAGGCATAACAAACCCTTCAGGTTGTTTCATGTATATCTCTTCATCCAATTCGCCATTTAAGAATGCAGTTTTCACATCCATTTGGTGAATTACCAGATTGTGGATAGCAGCGAGTGCTAACAACAACCTAATAGTGGATATCCTAGCAACAGGAGCATATGTATCGAAAAAGTCAATACCCTCCTTTTGCCTAAATCCTTGGATGACCAATCTGACCTTGTACTTGTCAACGGTACCATCCACTTTCATCTTTCTCCTAAAGATCATCTTACATCCTAGTGGCTTACACCCTGGAGGTAAGTCAACCAATTTCCATGTGTTATTTTGCATGATGGAATCCATCTCACTTTGGACTGCTTCTTTCCAAAACCCAGCATCCCTTGAAGCCATTGCTTCACCAAAAGTCTTTGGATCTTCATCAACATTAAAGCAATATTGATACTGAAATTCAACTTCATTCCTTGATCCTTCGACCAAATAGAGTTGAAAGTCATCACCAAATGACTTAGCCTTTCTTACTCTCGTACTCTTTCTAGTTTTAGTGCTAGTCGAAGGTATATCCTCATTATTAACTGAGACCTTCGACATGGAATTCATGTCCTTTGGCCTAGGTAAAGATGTAAACCTTTGTTCATCAAAGATTGCATCCCGTGACTCTATAACTGAGTTCACAGCAACAGAATCATTAGATTCTAGCACATAGAATCGATATGCTTTAGAGTGTTCAGCATATCCAATAAATATGCAATCTATACCTCTTTCACCTAAGGTTTTCCTTTTAGGTTCTGTAAGTCTGACTACAGCCCTACATCCCCAAATTTTGAGATAACTCAAATTTGGTGTCTTTTTGTGCCAAAGTTCATATGGGGTAACCTTATTCCTTTTGTTAGGAATTCGGTTCAACAAGTAACAGGCTGTCAACATAGCCTCACCCCAAAATCCTTCACTTAAACCAGAATAAGATAACATGGAATTCACCATTTCTTTCAAGGTTCTATTCTTCCTTTCGGCTACACCATTTTGTTGTGGTGTATAGGGAGCAGTTGTTTGATGTATTATTCCGGTAGATTGGAAATAAACCGGATCATAATATTCACCTCCCCTATCCGTACGAAGAGATTTGATTAGCCCATTTTGATGAAGTTCTACCTCTTTCTTATAAATTTTAAATTTATCAAGAGCTTCATCTTTTGTATGTAATAAATATACATAACAATACCTTGATGCATCATCAATAAAAGTAACCAGGTACTTTTTATGGCCTAATGATGGAGTAGCATGCAAATCACACAAATCACTATGAATAAGGTCTAAGACTTTAGTTTCACTTTTAACATCCTTAAAAGGTTTCCTAGTGATCTTGGTTAACATGCAAGTTTTGCATTTTTCAATGTTCATATCAAAAGGAGGAATCATATTTGTTTTTGACATATCTTTTAATCTTTTGTAATGAACATGTCCTAATCTAGCATGCCAAATTTCAGATTTTGTCATATTATTTATTGAACTACACGAGACCATACAAACTGATTTATGAACAAAAGGAACATCAATGTTTAATTTAAACATTCCATTACAACGATAACCAAATCCAACAAACGAACCATGTCTTGACAAGATGTACTTGTCACTTTCAAGTACTTGCTTGAAACCACAATTATTTAAAATCATACCAGACAATAAGTTCTTACGAATACCAGGTACAAATAAAACATTATCCAAATACAAACTTTTTCCGGAAGTAAAAACTAAATTAACACAACCTAATCCTAGGATTGGTTCAGTCGCAACATTGCCCATCTTCACGATAGATCCATCATCAATTGGTCTAAATTCCTTAAACCAACGACGATCTTTGCACACATGGCTTGTTGCTCCCGAATCAAACCACCAAGCAATGTCATCATCCTGCACATAGAATGCATCAGATATTAGTGATACATAATTTGAATTCGTATTCGAATTAAAATTATTCACTACCATCTGACCTTGTTGCTTTTCTGGATCCTTAGACCCATTTGGACCAGCCTTGTTCTTTCCTTTGAACACACGGCAATCCCTCTTCAAATGACCAGGTTTTCCACACTTCCAACATGACAATTTTGTCTGTTTGTTTGGACCATTGTTCTTATTTCCTTGAAATTTTCGTTTCTTACCTTTACCATTGTAATTCGACTTAACTGTTCCACTTTCCTCTACCATATTAACGGAAGAGGAACCTGCTACATTTTTGTTATTGACTTTGTCAATTTCCTGAGCCCTCAGCGACTCCTCAATCATGAAATGACTACCCAATTGGACCAGAGTCAATTCATCCTTCTTATGTTTCAATGTATGCTTGAAATCTTTCCAAGAAGGGGGCAGTTTATCAATTATTGACGAAACTGCGATGGATTCATCCATCTTCAAGTCATGTTGTTTAAACTGACCCAAAATCCGTAACAGTTCATTGTATTGTTCCATAACAGGCCTCGAATCAATCATCTTATAATTAAAGAAATTACTCACCAGAAATTTGTTACTTGAAGCATCTTCTGCCATGTACTTGGACTCAAGCGAATCCCACAGTTCCTTGGCAGACTCAGCATTCTGGTATATATCAAAGAGAGAGTCAGACATACCGTTCAGAATGTGCCCACGACAAATGTAATCATCGTTTTCCCATTTGGAGCGCTTCCTTGTTTGCTCCAGAGTTTCATCTTCCATAGTCTCCGGCATTGGTGTACTCAACACATACACCGTTTTCAATGTTGTCAAGAGAAAGTGCATCTTCTTCTGCCATCTTCTGAAATCTTGTCCTTCAAACTTCTCCAATTTCGCAAACTGACTTGTCATTTTCGAATTGGTGTTCGTCATCTCGAATTTAATGAGAATTGATTCAATCTTTTGTTGGTTAATTTGTTGAATTCGAGATAACTTGGATAAATCTGAAGTCGTGTTAATACACTTTCAGATTGAATCAATTTCGGGGTTCAACCAAAATGTTCAATCGGATAAAATCAGAAGAGTATTCTTGTTCAAGAGTTTTGATGTTTTTGTTATTTTTCCGCTATTTGTGACTTTCTGAACCAAAATGAATATATATAATCAAAGAACCAACGGTTATTGGCGGTTCATGGAAGTTACACGCGAAATTTCGACGCGCAACTACTCTTAAATTTCGACAACAACTGCCTTTGTAACAGCCATTGCTTCGACAGCGTAACTGCTGCGTATTGCGACAACGCTTCATATTTCGACAAAGAAATGAAGGGCAACTTCGACAAAACTTTGTACTTCGACAAACAGAAAAGGTTTTATAGTCGAGGTCCAAGCTCAGTCGAAATTCAAGCGTTTACAGTCGAAGTCCAAGCGGAAGTTCTAGTCGAACATTTCCATACTACTTCCAAGTATCGCCTAAACCTTAGATCTCTTTATTACGTTAAATCAAGCGTGCACTCTTGTTTTAACATAATAAAGAGATCAATTACACTAAAACATCCAACAGAAATCATGAACACAAACGTTGAAATTGATAGAGATTAGTATCAGCATATAACAAAATGAAAATATAATTTATCATTCAAGATTAGACAATCAGTATCATCCTATCAACATTACTAACCAAGCTAAATTAGAACACAACACAATTGAAAGAAGAGCACTGAGAGAAGTGACCTATAATCTGTCAAACCTAGGTGGATACATAAATGCGGTCCACGGTAAGATCCACCATCGGCGTGAAAAACATGCCCTCCATACTGTGTTATTAACAACAAAAAAGACAAACACACTGTTAGGGATAAGTAAACTATGTATGTATTCAGGACATCAAACTTCAATTTTGCTACAATAAAGCATCATTGCATTTGCTACAATAAAGCATCTTCTCTGCGTTCTTCTTCTCGTTCTTTCTCTGTTCTTCTCGTTTCTTTCTCTGCGTTCTTTCTTTGTTCTTCTTCGCGGCGTTCTTCTCGTTCTCTCTCATTTCTGCGTTCTGTCTCTCGTTTCTGCTTCTCTCTCGCCTCTCGTTTCTGCTTCTCTCTCTCGTTTCTGCGTTCTCTCTCTCGTTTCTGCTTCTCTCTCGCCTCTCGTTTCTGCTTCTCTCTCGTTTCTTTTTCTCTCTCTCGTTTCTTCTTTTTCTCTCTCCTTTCTTTTAATTTCTGTAGCATATTTGGCTAAAAAAATGGGAGGGGGAATTATTTTGGTAAAAAAAAAGATGGAACTTTGGGTGAAAGTGAGAACAATTCCCGCTAATATCTATGCCCACGGTTTTTTTTAACTTGTTGTAGGTATAGGATACCTATACCTACAGTTTTATTTACCATCGCTATAAGCCTCCCTATTGGCAATAGATACCCACGGTTTTTTTAACTTGTTGTAGGTATAGGATACCTATACCTATACACTATGTTACATTTCCTCTCTTAAACTACAATACTCTAAGTATCTAGTTTATCAGCTTCAGTCTCCACTTCTTCTGCACTGCACATTCCTATCTTCTTTATCTTACAGAATGCTTCAATCTTCAATCCTTTAGTCAGTATATCTGCTAGTTGATCTTGAGAACAGCAGAACTTCAGTTCAATACGTCCTTGGTTAGTCAATTCTCTCAAGAAGTGGAACCTCACATCAATGTGCTTACTTCTACCATGCATCACAGGATTTCTAGAGAGTTTAATTGTAGAATTGTTGTCACCAAACACACTGAGGCAGTCTTCTTGTTTCTGTCCTATCACTTCAAGTATTTGTTTCAGCCAAATTCCTTGACAAACACAGTAAGCAGCAGCAACAAATTCTGCTTCTGTGGTTGACAAGGCTACAATGGGCGGCTTCTTTGATGACCATGAGATGGCACTTCCATTCAACATGAAAACATAGCCACTAGTACTCTTCCTATCATTTAGATCCCCAGCATAATCATTATCACAGTAGGCTATCAGAGACTGTTCCTTATTTCTTTTGTACAGAATTCCCAAATCAGCTTATCCTCTCAGGTACCTGAGTATTCTTTTTGCTGCCACAAGATGTTCATCAGTTGGTTTATCCATAAACCTGTTGATTAAGCTCACTCCAAACATAATATCAGGCCTTGTAGCATTTAAGTACATTAGGTTCCCAACAATTTGCCTAAAAGTTGTTGGATTCACACTGCTTTCTTCTTCACTCCTTCTGAGTTATTTCCTGTTATCACAGGACTGTTCACTGGCTTGCTTTCCTCCATTCCAAGTATTGTTCCTCTCTATAGATTGTATTTCATTATCCATGGATCTCTTCCATTTCTCATGCTGAGATGCTTCTGCATATGTTAGAGGATCTGCAGGATTGTCAAATGTAACCAAACTGTGTTGTTCAGTATCATCATCATCATCATCATCATCATCAGTGCCAATGCCACTGTGTAATTCATTGTTACTGCCACCACCCTCTTTGTTCTTATTTGGGATACCAGTTACAAGATAGTCCTCCCACCACACGGGATTCTTCTTCTTTCGAGGTGAATTGGACCTTAAATCTCCAAATCTTGAGTCATCTTCTTGCTCGTGGTCTCTCCTCTCTTGAGTCAAGTTTGGAGTAATAATAGAAGCAGTGATATCAACGGGTTCATCAGGGGAATTTGTCACAGCGGCTTCTTCTTCTTGCTTAGTTGTTGGAGCTGAGTCATATTCAATTTCACACCTTGTCACACTGTCCTCTACACCCTCCCAATTCCACCTTTTACTTTCATCAAAGTGTACATCCTTGCTTATCATTATTTTCTTAGTGATGGGATCATATAGTCTGTAGGCTTTAGACTCTTCACTCACCCCTAAGAATACATATTTTTTGCTTTTGTCATCTAGTTTCTTTCTTTGAACATTAGGGATATGCATGTATGCAAGGTAGCCAAAGATTCTGAAATGCCTAACAGAGGGTTTGATGCTACTTCAGGCTTCTTGAGGTGTGAGATCTTTAACTGACACTGTGGGACACCTATCCAATACATAGAAACTCCACTTAATTCCCTCTGGCCAGAAACTTTTAGGCAATTTGGAGTCACTTAATAGGCACCTAACCATATTCATTACTGTCCTATTCTTCCTCTCTGCCACCCCATTTTGTTGGGGTGTAAAGGCAGCTGTCAATTGTCTTCTTATACCATTTTCAGAGCAGAATTCACTGAACTCCTTTGAATTAAACTCACCACCCCTATCAGTTCTCAGACAGCTAATATGACAGTCACTTTCTTTTTCAACCATTGATTTAAACCTCTTAAAAGTTTCAAAAGCAGCAGACTTTTCTTTTAAGAAAAATACCCAGCCTTTTCTACTAAAGTCATCAATGAAAGAAATGAAATACCTCATTTTTCTGTTTGATTCTGGTGAGATTGGTCCACAGATGTCTGAATGTACCCCTTGAAGCTCTCCAATTGCTCTGCTTGGCCATGTTGTCTCTATGCTGCTTTCCAATTTGACAATCTGAGCATATCCTTTCTGTTTCATCTAGAGGAGGGAGCCCTTTTACCATGTCCTTTTTCTTGAGTAACATCACCCCTTTGTAGTTGAGGTGTGCATATCTTCTATGCCATAATTCTGTTGCTTCTTCACCAGTAACTTGCAGACAAGTAGAGTCAGTCATTATAGGGGTTGCCTTGATTGCAAACATTCTGTTGCTTGCCATATGTGACGTCATAATCAGCCATTTCTCCTTGTGATATATCAAGCATTTGTCATCCTCAAACACAACTTTTAGTTGTTTTTGCTGCAACTGTCCTATGCTTAGTAAATTGCTCTTTAGGTTTGGAACGTAGTAGACACCAGTGATCACTTGTATCCTTCCTTCAATCTTTAGCTTGACATTTCCTCTCCCTTCAACATTTAGTCTCCTTCCATCTCCAAGCTTCACAGTTTCCTTGAAGCTTTCATCAAGATCAGTGAACCACTCCTTGGTTCCACACATATGTGTGCTACATCATGAATCCAAGAACCATATCCAGGCCTTCCCAATTTCTTGTCCATCACCAGTTGCCATAAGAAGAATCTCCTCCTCATCATCAAAACCAATATATTTTGATACATCACCCTCAAGACTTGGACATTCGTTCTGATAATGGCCAAACTTGCGGCATTTGTAGCATTCTATGTGTTCTTTTGATGCTTGTCTTCCTCTACCCCTACCAGCACCACGACCTCTTCCTCTGCCTCTTGATGAGTTACTCACTTTCAGAGCTTGTTCTTCCACGATCGCCTTCTGTCCCTTCATGCGAGCCTCCTCAACCAATATGCTGCTCTGTAGTTCATCAACCGAGAGCTTCTCTATGTCGTTGCTTTGTTCAATTGCACACACGGTATAGTTAAACTTCGTGGTCATCGACCTCAATATCTTCTGTACGACAGTCTTCTCACTCATCTTCTTCCCGTGGCTTCTCATCTTGTTTGCGATTGCAATCGTTCTTGCAAAATATTCATTTACCGATTCATCATCCTTCATCACGAATACTTTGAATTCGCGTCTTAGGGCTTGAAGCTATGCTTGCTTCACTTTCGTATATCCTTCATACTTCTGCTTCAAGGACTCCCAGATATCTTTTGAGGTGTCTATTTTCAGAACCGTTTCCAAGATTCCTCTTTCAATTGCTTGAAAGAGATAATTCTTGGCCTTTAAATCTTTCAATTTCGCTTCGTCGTTCACCTTCCTCTATTCCTGAGTTGCGGTGGCTCCCAATGCTGGAATTACCTACTCCACTACTTCCCAATAATCCTTTGATCTAAGAAGATTTTCCATCAGCGTCCTCCAATGTTCGTAATGGCCATCGAATTTGGGGATTGCAGGCTGCACGTAGCTTCCATTTTCTTTGTCCGCCATTTGCGTGATTTTCGTTTTCCTTGCAACGAGACAGCTGTTCTTGCATTTCTTGATCAGGCCCTTCTGAGCTCTGATGCCAAAAGTGAGAATTTGTTGTGAATTGTGGAGAAACTAATTCAATTGATTCACTGAGAAGTGTTTTATTTACAACAGATTCTGTTAACTGGGCCAATACAAATGGGCTGGATAGACAGGCCCATTAACCAAACAAATACAGAAACTGATACAGTAAATGGGCTAACAAATACATAGGCCCATTTACACTATGTTACACTTTGTAATTCTATCATATATCATATTATAAATTATAAATAAATCCCTTTTATAGCTGGTCACAACTTATTAATATTGATGAATATTTTTCTCATTTATTTGTTTAAAGACCAGGAAGGCATAATTGATCCATAATGTCCTTAATAGAATTAAACAAGCATTTTAACAAACTAATAAAGTCATATGTGGAAGAAAAGTAATTTTGAACAACTCAATATCCTCAACACTTCACTTTCTCTCTAGCTCTCTCTTCTTAACATATATCATTCACATATCACATCTGCCCACCGATGGATACATAACTTTTAGACAGTAGGGAAAAAATAGTCATATAATATTGTTTTCAAAGTAATACGATAATTTTTTTCAAAGTATAGTGTCATGACAAAAAAATCTTAAAATACCAAATTACAAAGTCAAAAAGGTAATACTAAAATATTTAATGAATTATATTTTAACTCCCCCCGCCTAGATCATAAAGTTGGGGCAGACTTGACTTACCTCCCGACCAAATGACAGATTAGTCAAAGCCCTTTCCTCTAAGTACCGAAGCTAGGTCGAAGACCCTCTAGACAATAAAAAAAAGATCTAGACTTCGTTTGATAAAAAGTAGCGGATAATGGATGAGCGAGTAGCGAATAAGCTTGCGGATAACAAATCACGTGTTTGGTAAAACTAGGGGTTAAACTAACTGATAAATGTAAAATAACATTAAAAATAGGAATTTAAAATTATTTGGTTTAATTTAAAGAGGATAAAGAAAGAATTTAAGAAAAATAATAAGGATAAAAATGGGAAAAAAAGTGAGACATTATACGCTATAAGTAGCGTTTCAAAAAATGCTACCTGAAGTAACGTTTCAAAAAACGCTACTCGAAGCAAAAAATGCTACTTGAAGTAGCGTTTAAAAAACACTAAACACTATCGAAGAAAACACTAAACGCTAGTATTTTCTAATCACATATGTTCATCATCGCCTAATCGAATTTTTTATCCGCTAGCCAATGAGACTTGTCAAAACACAACCTAGTCTATTTGTCCTCACCCTAGCCTAAGTAGGTGAATAACTCTAAATAATATATTTCCTTAAAAGAATCTCTAAATAATTTATTTCTCTTTTCTATTAATATTTCTCCCTTATTATAAATATTATCCTGATTTTCTTTTCCCTTTTTAAAATAGAAATAGAAAAATATTTATAAAAAAAAGAGAGAGAAATAGCATATTTTAGGGATAAGAGAATCGTTTTTTTATTGTCAAAAAAATCTGATTCTTTTTCTTGACAAAACAAATCCGATTCTGCTTTCCCTAAAATGCGCTATTTCTCTCTTTTTTATAAATATTTTTCTATTTCTATTTTAATATTAGTATTTTTCTGTTTCTCTTATTTCCTATTAATTTAGTATTTTCCTATTTTCATATTAGTATTTAGTATTCACATTGTTTATTTTTTTTATTGACAAAATTCACATTGTTTACTTTTATACTCATAAAAAAATATTGTTTACTTTTATATATTTCTTCCTTTTTATAAATCCTTTGAAGTTGGCAGGCAGCCAGGCAAGTGTCTCATGTTTCCGACCGTTAAGAACTTTCCATATCCAACGGTAACCTGGATTGTCATATCACAACGCGTAGTTCGAGTTTGAGTTGGAAGACGTTTGTGCCAGCTAACTTAACCTAACCGCGTAATCATTAGTGGGCCCTTTCAACGACTCCTTATTCCTTAACGCGGCCCATTAACTGCGTCTCCCCTCTCCACACTTCACACGGTTACAATTTCTATTCCTATAAATACCTTCCTACCCTCACCCTTCTTCTCACACTCTCTCACACAAATACTACCATTACCCCTCCTTCTCCATCAATCATCGTCTCTACTCTTTCTCTCTTTTTAAATCCTTCATTAAAAACAATGGCACGTTCCATCTTCGCTTTTATGCTAGTGGCTGCTTTGTTCTTGAGTTCCACAATGGCTCAATCTCCAGCTTCATCTCCCACAAACGCACCGTCACCAAGGAAGGCGTTGTCTCCATCACCTACTCCGGCGGTTTCTCCATCTACATCACCAGCTGTTTCACCTGCAACCGGAACTTCCCCTCCATCTCCTTCTGCGGCTACCCCTGGGTCACCGGCTATTACTCCTGCAGTCACTCCTTCTTCCATCTCTGGTCCACCATCTGAAGCGCCAGGCCCTGCTTCCAACGGTGCCGTTTTTAACAGACTCTCTGTCACTGGATCTGCTGTGTTTGTGATTTTCGCCGCCGCTCTACTCATGTAGACGGAATTCTTTGGAGTTGTTTTTCTTTTTTGCTGAATTACACGAGTCTTGAACTCCTGTACTTCAATTTTTTTTTTCTTTTCGGATTGATCTAGATTCTTGTGTGGTCGGCGACCATTCATTTTTTTTGTTACCGTTCTTATTCTTATGATGATAATTAATGATACAGCTTTATTGATTTTTTCATATTATTTGATTCTAGTATCTTTTTTCTTTGCAATTATTTTGGTATTTTAACATTTACAAGTACAACTTGCACCACCAATTCCTATTCTTATTCACTTAAATTAAACGGTGGAATCTAATTTGGCAAATTATGATCACAATAATTCCTATGTCACTCTCTCATCGGTCCAAAGATGGGAAAGCATAAACTGATTGCGACGAAAATAAGGCCAATATGTATCGTTGTTTTTTTAATGTAATTATTTTTTAAGCCAAAAAAAAAGGTTTCAGTTGCGGATTACAAGAATATGACATACTAGGTTCGTGGCTATTTGCACAAAGAGCCGCGCAATGGGAGTGCCGTTTCAGATTAGGGTTTAGTCGTATATTTGGTCCTTTCTAGAAGTGTACAGGACTTTAGGGTGAGTTAAGAGAGAGACGTTTCAAAACCAATATTCCTAAGTTTACGGCGTTGTTTTTTTTGGTCAAATACGGCATTGTTAGGTCACTCCAAAAGTGAATTGTTGACGGGCTTTCTCTCAGATTAGGGTTTGTACTCGGAGACAGGTGCGCTAACAAGCAATTACAAGTTTTGATTTTCGAGGAGGATGAAGCAGAAGAGGGCAAAGAGGTTAAAACTGAAATCGTAGAGGCTGAACAAGAAATGAAGATATTGCAATTGTCTCTATGTATAGCATAACAGGCCTTACACTACAAAAAAAAAAGCAGTCTCACCGACGAATTTTAGCAAGAGATTTAGATTCCTTCGCAAAAATTTCACTAGCGAGGGATTTGGGTTGCGTGATTTTTTTTTTTGAAAGAAGCTCAAATCCGTCGCAAACTACCAATTCCGTCGCTAACTGTCCGTCGCTAACGGTGACATGACCGTTGCGCATACTTTGGAATGCGTGAGATTCCCTAGTCCGTTGCTAAAGCCCTAATCCGTCGCTAATGTCCGGCGCTACTGCTGACGTGACAGTTGCACAGGTCTTGGAAAGCGTTAATTTAATGTGTCTCTAATTTAAAATTCCCTCGCAAAAGTTCCGTCGCTAATCTTTATTTTTTTCACTATCTCCAAAAACCCACCTCACTTCTCTCTTCTCTCACCATTCTCTAAATCACGCTTCACTCACTCTCTTCTCTCTCCCACCGCCACCATCCGTCCCCTTCCCTCCGTCGCAGCAGAGCCCTATTCTGGCACGTTTTTGTTTTCCTTTTTATCTTCTCTTTTGATTTTGTATTTTCGTTTTTATTTTCGCAGCAGAGCCCTATTCTAGTGTTCATGATGTCTCTTCTGGTTATTAGATTATGGTGCATTGCGTTGAATGCTTAAAATTCATGTATTCTAGTTTTTGTATTTTAAGCATTTAGAATAGATGTTTGGTGCTTCATAGTGTTGTTCTTGTGTTTAGTGTTTTAAGCATCTGGGAATAAACAGTATACCTCTAGTATCAGTGTAATGACACTAATTTAGTTGTTTATAAAAATGCACTTGGTATTCTATGGTTGATTTTTATCCATTTACAATACGTTTTTTGACAGTAAAACATATATAGATTCTGTTGAGTAAACCAAATAAGAAACGTAGATTGAAATTGAAAATATTGGATTCGTTATCTATATGTGTCTTAGTTTTAATGGAAATAAGTATAAATGAAAACATGAATGGGAGAATAGAAGTAAATAAACCCTAATCTATTATGTTTCTTAGAATCAAGAGAAGTAAATAAGTATAATGATTTGTTGGTGTTATCTTTATGTGTCTTAGTTTTAATTTGAAATGTGATTATTGTAGAGGAAATTTGTTGGTGTTTGAAGTCTCACTACCGCACAGAGTGCGCAGCATACCGGACCGCCACTAGACCGTTCGATTTTTTTCTCGTTGCTCATAACGGTTAGTTTTTTATTTTTTTTTTTGTTGTTTTGATGTTTGATGAATCCTAGGTTAGATGACTATATTGTGTGTTGTTGACGGAAAAGGGTGAGGTGCTATCCCTCTCCCCCATATTTTGCTCGAAATCATCTCCATTGAGATAATTGCGAGACGATACTAACAACTTTAAGGTTGGGAGTTAGAAATAACTTCCTTCACTACTTATATGGAAAAATGTTTTGTTTGTTCTATCCTTAACCCCCATATTCGGCTCAAAATCATCTCCACCGAGATCATATCGATGTCACTAACTTGATAGGTTATATTTTGGGTTTAGTTATGGGAATCTAACGCGTTTTTTTAAATGCGTGTAGATGAGTTGGAATCAATTGAATCGTGGTTGGGTGTATGATCGGTTATATCCGGGAAGAGCGTTTTTGAAGGAAAATTTTGTTAATGGGGTTGAAGAGTTTATTAGGGTAGCGTGGCAACATGATTTGGTTAAAAAGGAAGGGGGGGGTTAGATGTCCATGCCTTAAATGCGAGGGTGTACCTATTACACCTGATGATGAAATTAGGGAGCACTTGTATCGTATCGGGTTTAGGCCTAGTCATTGGATTTGGGTGGACCATGGAGAACGACTTCCAAATTTTGACTTAGGGACTTCCAAATTATTGGATTTGGGTGGACCATGGAGAACGACTTCCAAGTTTTCTTGTTCCATCTAATGAACAATCTGAGTCGATGGAAAGCATGATTTGCGATGGTCTCGGGGTGAATGTGTCATTTGATGAGCCTCAATATGACGATCATGATGAACTTCCAAATGAAGAAGCACAAAGATTTTATTGTTTGTTAAAAGAGTCAAACATACCGTTGTTTGAAGGCTCGCCAGAGTCAAAATTATCTATGTGTGTGAAGCTTTTAGCTCTCAAGACCATAGTGACTTGGGCCCCCGAAGATGATGAATTGGTGCAGAAAGTTTTTTCGACTAGAATGGCCAAGCAGTTGTCGGACTTGCTCTACAAATTGCGCTGTAAAGATTGAAAGCCAAAGTATATAAGTGAAGAAGTCTGGAATCAATTCAAGGCAGTTTGGAGAAGTGACAAATTCAAAAGAAACGCTGAAAAAGCAAAGAAAAATAGGAATTCAGAAAAGGGTGGCTCGCTTCACTGCTGCGGCTCTGTCAACCAAGCTCAGCATGCTATGAGATTGGTAGGTTATTTTAAAAATCTTCGTACTATTTTAGTTTAGTTATGGCGATCAGTTACCAATAATTGAGAATTTGTTTCATTTTTACAGAGTAAGAAGGTCGGACGCCCTCTCACTATTACTGAGCTGCACAGGGCTACGCATGTGAGGAAGGATACCATGGCTTATGTTGATGAGCGCTCAAGGAACACTCAGGTAAATATACAAGTTGATTTGTATTATAATGTTTTCTTAAAATAGAGCGTTTATTATGCTATGTTTTGTGGTTATGCAAAACAGGAGAAACACACCGAGACGATAGGCGGGAAGTATAAGAATCGTTTGTATGGTACGGGGCCCTTGGCTCCAAATTTGAGCTTTGAGGATGATCACTTTGACACTAGCACCAGCAGCAGATGCAGAATCGGAATATCAAAGATATGCAAACAAACTTCTTGAGGTTTGCACGTCAGCTGGAGAGGATGTTAAAGTACTATAAGAGCTTGAAGCCAGATGAGGTTGTGTCGTCTGAGTCTGAGGAGACGGAGTCTGATGATGGCCCATATTAGTATATGTTTATGTTGATTTGGATTTGGTATATGTTTATGTTGATTTGGATTTGTTATTGTTGTTTTGGAGTTGGAATATGATTATGTTTAGCGAGGGAAAATCCCTCGCTAAAATCCCTCACTAATAGTTAGCGACGGACTCAAGTTTCTCTTGCTAAAGATTAGCAAGGACCGTTTTAGCAAGGGATTTTGGCCGTCGCTAATTCTGTCACTAATGAGCGTTAGTGAGGGATTTTTTTGCCTTTAGCGAGGAAAAAATCTGTCGCTTAGACTGCTTTTTTTTGTAGTGTTACAACAAAGAAATCTATTAAATTGTTGGGCACATTTGGACAAATGCTAGTAGTGGTGCTGATAGATTGTTGAGCCTCTCACATTTTCATATCTTCTGTGTTGGTCAAAGAAGAGCAGTTAAATATGGAAGAAACACCACCTTATTATGTGGAGGTGGGAGATGGTAGAAGAATCCCATGTGAGGGAATGAGTCCAAAGCTTAAATTGACTCTACAATACCTTGATACTTATGAAGATTTCTTTGTGTTTGAGTTAAGGGGTGTAGCCTTGTAGGCATTTTGCTTGGCATGGAATGGCTCTCAAGTTTGGGTGAAGTCAAGGCTAATTTCAAGGAATTGATGATTAAGGTCCCTATTGGCAATAGATATCCCGTACTGAGGGGTGAACCAGGGCTTCTAAGGGGATATGCTTCAATGAAATCGATTTTTAAGGCTGTTAAGGAAGTGGGACATGCTTATGTGTTGGAATATCATGGTATAGAGGAGGCGGACAAACTTGATTCTCAGCGGCCAGAATGGTGCAGTGCTGTCTTGGAAGATTTTGATGATGTTTTTCAAGAACCAAAAGGCTTACACTAGTGCAAAAATGGGATTAGAATTAGACATTTAAAGTCAGGCGCTCAGATGCCTGACTACATAAGTGGACACGGTGGCAAACTTGTAATTAAGAGGTAAAACTCGCGAGTTTTAAAGTCAAGCGAATACACGCCTGACTTCTGAAGTGAAAAAATAGGAAAAAAATTAGACTTTAGAAGTCAGGCGTGTATTCGCCTGACTACATAAGTAGACACGGTGGCAAACTTGTAATTAAGGGTGAAATTCTTTTTTCTATTTTAGTACTTTAGAAGTCAGGCGTGTATTCGCTTGACTTCTAAAGTACCAAAATAGAAAAAAAATAATTTAACTTACGCGAACACATTTTATCACTCTCAGAACCCTTCTCACTCTCAGATCTCACTTATTGGACTCTTGTAGAACACGAAGCTCAGATCTCACTCTCTCTCAGAACCCTTCGTGTTCTCCACTCTCAGAACCCTTCTCACTCTCAGATCTCACGCCGTTTTCACTCTCAGATCTCACGCCGTTTTCACTCTCAGAACACGAAGCTCAGATCTCACGCCGTTCTTCGCCACGCCTCGCCGTGCTCAGATTTTAGGGTTTTCTCTCTCTCTCAAACCTCTCTTCTTCTTCTTTTTCTTTTTCTATTATCCTCTTTTCAGCGAAGATCTCTTCCAACACAACGAACAGGTATAATACATCTTCCTTCTCAAAACTCTTCTCTGCTTCTCACAGTTGAAAACCCTAATAATTTTCAAACACTGATTAATTTTTCCTTTTTTCTTTGTTGTTTCTGGTGCGATCTTGATGAATCTTGACGCTACACACACGGATCCTGCACAATGAGAGTAGAACCACTGAATCTTGTCAAGCTCATGAGATCACTATACCTTCTGATGCCTGATTTTTACTTTTTATTTTTTCCATACTAGAACAGCAATAAAAGTGATTGTCTAGTATGTTAATGCTGTTATTTTTCATGAATTTTAAGTTGCTGATTTTGCAGTAACTAGTGTTTATTATCTTCTTTTATAGTTTTTGTATTATCTTGTTAGGGTCGAGCCATTTACTACCCTTGCAATCCAACTACAAGGTGGTAAATTTGACCATGCAGATAGGATGTTTTCTGATATTTCTACTACTTGGAATGGAGTTCTTGAGGACATGAGCGATGTAAAGGAATTGGTATGCATATTCCTTTACTATAAGTGATTGGTTGATACACCTTGAGTAGCTTCTTTATTGATTTCTTTAACAGGATTTAATACTTGTATTAATATTATAAGCTTAACATGGTTTTATTTAATCTGTTATCATAAAATCTAAACCTTGAGTATAGTTTTTAATCATTATATATAGTGGGTGGCTTAGAAGAATTTGTGAACATGATGTCTATCTTGGTTACTCAGAATGTTGATATGTTCATCACCATGCTGAAGGAGATGTATTGGTTGGAGCAGATGGTATATGGTCCTAATAACTACTCTAATCCTATTCATTAGCCAGTAATTTTTCTGATATAGAAGTCAATATTATCAGTATAATGGAACTCATGTTCGCTTGACTTGTTCATCCATCGTAAATTATGGACTCTTTTTTAACATTCTGGTTGTAGGATGTCTATATGATCATAAATTCAGCACCTAATCTTATTGTATTCTTTTGTGAATAGGTGAGGAAACAGTTATTTGGGCCAACAGATGTTGTTTATTCTGGCTATACTTGTTATACTGGTATTGCAGATTTTGTGCCTGCTGACATTGAATCTGTTGGGTATGTAGGCATAATCATAATCAATTTGAGTATTAGCTAATCCTTGAATTGGGAAATCTATATCTGTGTTCAATTAATGTCTTCATTCTTTGATGTTAGTATTCTGATGTTATATACTGATTTCTAGTTGTAGTTCTTTACTTTTATTGCACAAGTAGATTTTTCTAAGATTCTGTTAGCCATTCACTATAGATGTTGTTTCCTGTACAAAAAATTTTGTGTCATGTTTGAACTGGTGATGATAGTTGCAATTGAAATGTGTGGAACTATCCCAAATGATAAATTACTCAACTCTTTTGGAGATGGATTTTAATTTTTTTTATTTGGAACGAGAATGATGGGATGTGTACAGAAGAGAAAAGGAAATTTTTGCAATCTCCCTTTGCTAGCAAACTTCCCACGTGCCCAGCGATTGATTATATGTTCTGAATATTTTCTTTTCTAGTTGATTTTTGTAAAATGTTATATGCTATATATGTGTATGATTCTGATTTTCATGTTGTTGACGTAGTTGCAGGAGATGAAGCTTTTTCAAAGAATAAAGATTCTATTGTAGAAGGGGAAAGAGTTAGCCAAGTTAAGGATGAGTGAAGAATGCATTATACAAGAGTAATCCAATTGAAGAACAAGGGACTTGAATAAATTTGTTTATAGATAATTCATTTGTGCATTGCCGCTTCTTCTGATTCTTGTAGTTAGATATGTATTTGTGATGGAATTATGTGGAAGTCATTATATGTTTGTATTTGTGTGGAATATATAATTTGATATTGTTGTAAGATTGTGTTAATATAAGATTATAAATGAAAAAAAGTGTGTTAATGTTTGATTGTTTTTTGCCTTTCTTTATTCTAAGTTCCATTTGTTTGAATTTTTAAAAAAAAAGTAATTTAGATTAGCTGGCTAGTTTTTGGTTTGATTTTGGGCTGTTGAATTAAAATTAGCAGTCATTATTTAGATTAGCTGGCTAACAAATAATTTTTTTTTAAAAAAAATAAACTTTTAAAGTCAGGCGAAACTAAAGCCTGACTTTAAATCATACTTACGAAGTCAGGCAATAATAAATGCTTGACTTTAAATCATACTTACGAAGTCAGGCAAGAATAAATGCTTGACTTTAAATCATACTTACGAAGTCAGGCAATATTAAATGCTTGACTTTAAAACAGACTTACGAAGTCAGGCAAAATAAATGCTTGACTTTAAAACTAACTTACGAAGTCAGGCGAAATAAATGCTTGACTTTAAATCAGACTTACGAAGTTAGGCTATCGCTTGACTTTAAAACTCCTGACATACAAAGTCGACTTAATAAAAGTCAAGCGGACGCCTGACTTTAAATCCCTTTTTTGCACTAGTGTTACCACCCTCCCGGAGACAAGATCATGCCATTATGTTGAAGGAATGTGCTAATATTCCTAATCTCAGGCCTTACAAATATTCCGATTGCCAGAAAAATGAAATAGAGAAATTGGTGAATGATATGCTTAATTCCGGTGTTATTAGGCATAGTGTTGGTCCCTATTTTAGTCCTATTATTCTAGT
Source organism: Astragalus membranaceus (assembly GCA_039519185.1). Taxonomy (NCBI): domain Eukaryota; kingdom Viridiplantae; phylum Streptophyta; class Magnoliopsida; order Fabales; family Fabaceae; genus Astragalus; species Astragalus membranaceus. Next base: position 4,434,883 of record CM076851.1, on the reverse strand, counting down.
TAAAAAGAAGGATGGTAGTTGGAGATTTCGTGTTGATTACAAGGCTTTGAATAAGATAATTGCGCCAGACAAATTTCCAATTCCTATTATTGATGAATTACTTGATGAACTTGGGGGAGCGGTTATTTGTTCTAAATAGGATTTAAGGTTTGACTATCATCAAATAATGATGAAGGAAGCTGATATTCCAAAGACTGCCTTCAAAGCGCATGAGGGACATTATAAGTTTGTTGTTATGCCTTTTGGACTCACTAATGCACCATCTACTTTTTAGTCTTTGATGAATGAGATGTTGAGACCATATTTGAGAAAATTTGTATTGATTTTCTTTGATTATATACATTTTGGTTTACAATAAGTCTGAAGAGGAGCACCAGAATCACCTGAAAGTAGGGTTGACATTACTTAGAGAGCACAAGTTGTATGCTAACATTAAAAAATGTGCTTTTGGCCAAAAACAACTTGAGTATTTTGGCCATATTATTTCAGGAGAAGATGTGGCAGCAGACCCAAAGAAGATTGAAGTCATGATGGGTTGGCTCGTTCCTAAGGACCTGAAAGCTTTGAGAGGTTTTCTAGGCATTAGAGGTTATTACAAACTCTTTGTGGAGGATTATGGCAAGATTTCTAGGCCCTTGACTCAATTGCTGAAGAAAGATAGCTTCCATTGGAACCTAGAGGAACAAAACTCATTTGACAGTTTGAAGAAGAAGATGGTTGAGTTACCAATTCTGATTGTCCCAAATTTCTCTAAAGTGTTCACTATAGAGACTAATGCTTCAAACAAGGGTCTTGGTGTTGTTTTGTTGCAAGAAGGGAGACCAGTAGCCTTCTACAGTCAGACACTATCAGATAGATCCCAAGCCAAGTCTTTGTATGAAAGAGAATTAATGGCCATTGTCATAGCAGTTCAGAAGTGGAGACATTATTTGATGGCGCGCCACTTCATCATTCTGACTGATTGGAAGAGCCTCGAGTTCCTTTCAGATCAAAGAGACTTGAGTGAAGAACAATTCAAATGGACATCCAAATTGATAGGTTTGGATTTTGAGATCCAGTACAGGCTGGGACATGATAACAGAGCTGCTATTGCCCTCTCTAGAAGAATGACTTATGTTGCCCTATCTATGGCCAGATTTGATGATTTAGAAGAATAGGAGGAAAAGATTCAGAATGATCCCAAGTTGTATGCAATCACGCGAGATGAAAATTCTCATCCCGGTTACACTTTCAAAGATAGGAAGCTGTTCTTTAAGGGCTGGTTGTTGTTTCCTAAAGACTCCTCCAAGATTCCAAAGTTGTTGGAGGAATTTCTAAATTTAGTTATAGGTGGACATTCTAGATTTTTCAGAACTTATGAAAGAATTTTAGCCATTGTATTTTGGGAGGCTATGAGAAAATATATTCAGTAGTTTGCTGCCAATTGTGAAGTATGTCAGCTTAACAAGTACCAGACTCTATCTCCCGCAGAGTTGTTGTAGCCTTTGCCTATACCTACGCAAGTTTGGGATGATATCTCCATGGATTTCATAGAGGGCTTACCAAAATCTCACGGAAAGAATGGCATTCTAGTGGTGGTCGACCGCTTTACAAAATACTCTCATTTCATTCCCTTGAGTTATCCTTTCACAGCCAAGGATGTTACTGAAAATTTCATTCAAGAAGTGGTCAAATTGCATGGTTTTCCTTCAACCATTGTATCAGACCGAGACAATATTTTCTTTAGTCTTTTTTGGGCTGAACTATTCAAAATGGCAGGTAGTAAATTGAACATCAATTCAGTATATCACCCACTAATAATGTAGTAAAACTGGAGGTGCGTTTAGTCAATTTGTAAAACAGAATTTGCCTTAAGATTGATAGCATGGCAAAGTTAGTTAAAGTGCTAACCTACTTTATAAACAAGGTAGCAACTGAAATGTATTCAACAGATTCATTTTACACAAAATACAAAGAATGAAAATCCGCCCTTTTGAATTCTCTCTCTCCTTTCTATCCTTTTCACCCACAAACTAATGGCCAAAGTGAAGTGGTGAATAGATGCTTGGAAACTTATTTGAGGTGCCTTACAGGAAGAAAACCTAAACAGTGGGTGAAATGGGTTGTGCAGAATTATGGTTTAATACCAATTACAATAGCTCCCTGAAATTGACTCCCTTCAAAGCTCTTTATCGTAGAGATCCCCTTCATTTACTCAAAGGCACTACCATTCCTTGAGCAGTTGAGGTAAATTTATTGACTAAAGAGAGAGAAACTAGATCTTCCATGATTTGAAGCAAAATTTGGTCAAGGCACAAGTACAGCTGAGGACTTATGCTAATCGGTCCAGGCGCCATGTGAATTTGGAGGTCAATGACTGGGTTTATTTGAAGGTGCAGCCGTACAAGTTGAAATCTCTTGCTAAGAAGCGAAATGAAAAATTAAGCCCAAGATTCTATGGACCGTATCAAATTAAAAAGCAAATTGGTCATGTTGCTTTTGAGTTGGCATTACCTTCTAAAAGCAAGATTCATTCTGTTTTCCATGTTTCATTGTTGAAGAAAGCAATAAAGACTACTGCAAATCCACAACCCCTTCCACTAATGTTGTCACAAAACTTGGAGCTTCAAGTTTATCTAAAAGATGTCAAAATTGTCCGCAATACTCCCTCCGGACTCGTTTATAAACAAAAAACAACTTTTTAGATTCATCGAATAACTGATATATTTGGCCTATAATATAGTACAGATCCATCAATTATTCAATCAATCTAAAAAGTGATTTTTTGCTTAAAAATGTGTCCAAAGGAAGTAGTACCGATGGTGTTGCAGAGGTATCTATCTAATCTAATCTAATCTAATATCTAATCTAATCTAAGGGTAATAACGTCATTACTCTCTTTTTCTTTCTTTTTCTTCTTACACTCTCTTTCTTCATTTTTTTCTCTTTCTTTTTACACTCCCTTTCCTCCTTTCACTTTTTTCATACACTCTCTTTATTACTTTTTTGGCTAAAGTGCTCCCGGGGTCCCTTATCTTTATTTAAAGTAACGATTAGGTCCTTTATCTTTTTTTTGTCCCAAATCAGTCCTTTATGTTTTAAATTTTTGACACATAAATCCTTTTCTGTCCTAAATCAGTCCTTTATGTTTCAAATTTTTGACACATAAATCCTTTTTTTTAACACATAAATCTGCACTGTTAACGGAAAAGGATTTATGTGTCAAAAATTTGAAAGATAAAGGACTTATTTGGGACAAAAAAAACATAAAGGACTAATTCGTTACTTTAAATAAAGATAAGGGACCCCGGGAGCACTTTAGCCTACTTTTTTCTTTTTACTTTTCCCATAAACAATTCTTCTCTTTCTCTTATTACTTCACTTTAGTTTTTTAACTAAATTTCTAAATTTATACAAACATTAATCTACTAAAATTACCTATAAAAATGTAAATGAGTCACACTAAAAAACAAAAACAAAAAAAACTATTTGATTTAATGACTATTTAAACTATTGATTAATATTTAAAACAAATATTTCTTATTTATAATCTACTATCTCTCTTTTACTATCTACTATAATCTACTAATCAGCTAAAACAATCGATTGAAACTAAGAGATAACTGCACTGAAATATAAAAAAACACGGGATAACACCACTGATATATAAAAAAACACGAGATTAATATTTGTCATTGATAATTAAATTTTTTGAACACTACTACTACAAACTTACTTTCTAAAAAATAAGACGACTTAATTACTATTTAAATTACTAATTAATATTTAAAACAAATATTTTTTATTGATAATCTACTATCTAACTTTTACTATCTACTATAATCTACTAATTATATAAAATCATCAATTGAAACTACGAGATAACTGCACTGATGATAAATATTTGTCATTGATAATTAAATTTTTTGAAGACTACTACTACAAACCTACTATCTAAAAAACAAGAAGACTTAATGATTATTTAAATTACTAATTATTATTTAAAACAAATATTTCTTATTGATGGTCGCGTCTACTATCTAACTTTTACTATCTACTATAATCTACTAATCAACTAAAATAATCAATTTAAACTACGAGATAATTACACTGATATATAAAAACACGGGATAACTACAGTGATATACAAAAAACACCGGATTAATATTTGCCATTGATAATTATAATTTTTGAAGATTATTATAAACCTATCTAAAAAAACAAGAAGGCTTAATGACTATTTAAACTGATTAATATTTAAAACACACGTGACAAATATTTGTCACTAATACCTAAAAAAGGACAAATAATTGTCATTGATATATAAAAAAAATACGGGATAAATATTTGTTACTGATAATCTACTATCTATCTTTTACTATCTACTATAATCTACTAATTAATCAACTCAAATAATCAATTGAAACTATGAGATAATTGCACGGATACATAAGAAAACACGGGATAACTGCACTGATATATAAAAAAATACGAGGATAACTACAATGATATATATATATAAACACGGGATAGCTTCACTGATACATAAAAAAACACGTGATAACAACACTGATATATAAAATTACTGCACGGGTATCCTACTAGTTGATTAGTAAATGAAAGGATCTACCGGACTTTGAAGCCACTTGGAAATATGTTTTTTGGGTTTTTTTTTGTACCCCCATCGACCCTGCGAAAAGACGCAATTGTCTTTCACAAAATTTAAAAAACTCGAACGTATCCTAATTTCAATTTTTTTTTGGAAATCGGATTTATGTATCTGTGAGGTAAATCCGATTTCCAAATCGGATTTATGTATTTGTGAGGTAAATCCGATTTCCACTGAAAATTTTAAAAATTTAAAAGCGGATTTATTTAAAATGGGGTAAATCCGCTTTTAAACATAACAAAGCGGATTTACCTTAAGTGGGGGTAAATCCGCTTTTAAATAAAAAAAGCGGATTTACCTTATGTGGGGGTAAATCCGCTTTGTTAACCTAATTAATAAATAAATAAATCTGGATTTACCTAATTAATAAATAGATAAATCTGTTAAAAAATTAGTGTGTAGTTCGTTAACACGGACAATCTGCTCAAATTGTAATGAAACCACAGCCATTAAATCCGAAAAAAATCAACGATCAAGACTCCTCAAGAAGTGACTTATTTGAGGATAGGGGACCTCAGAATCCCAAATTCCATCATTTACTATTTTTTATTAATTTTTTTAATTTTTCATAATTTCCAAAAAATCTAAAAAAAATTGCATAAACTTATTTTGGTTTTATTAGATTTTTAGTGGTGTTTTGATAATTTTTGGATTAGTTTTGACTCTTTAACGGATTTTTAGTAGCATTTTTATGGTCTTTTTTAAAAATTTAAATAAAAAACAATTATTCTTAATAACAAAATCGGATTTACCTTAGGTGGGGTAAATCCGAATTCCTTTTTTTAGGGAAATCGGATTTATCTACCCACTAGGTAAATCCGATTTGAAAAATAACAAAGCGGATGTATCCCAATCTGAGCTAAATCTGCTTTGTTATTTTTAAAGTCGGATTTACCTATTAGGTACCCCCATTTAATGTAAATTCGCTTTGTTATTTGGGCACGGGTATTTTCGGGTATATGAGATGTGACGGGGTATATGGGATGTGACGGGGGTAAAAAAAACAACCATGTTTTTTTTTGGTCAATCTTGGAAATATGTTGAAGTGATCAAAGAACAATTTCCTTCGACGACTTGTTAACAACGCGGCCCATTAACCGCGTCTCCGGTCTTCACATTTCACACGTTTACATTTCTATTCCTATAAATACCCTCCTACCCTCACTTTTTATTCTCACAATCTCTCTTCTTCATCAATCAATCATCGTCTTTGCTCTCTCTCTCTCTCTCTCTCTCTCTCTCTCTCTCTCTCTCTCTCTCTCTAAAGCCTTCACAAAAACAATGGCACGCTCCATCTTCGCTTGTTTGGTAGTGGCTGCATTGTTCTTGAGTTCTACAATGGCTCAATCTCCAGCTTCATTGCCCACCAACGCACCAGCACCAGCACCAAGGAAAGCGTTGTCTCCATCACCTGCCCCGGCCTCTCAATCCCCAGCGGTTTCTCCATCTACATCACCAGCGGTTTCACCTTCCACCGGAACTTCCCCTCCATCTCCTTCTGCGGCTACTCCTGAGTCACCAGCCTCTGCTCCGGCCGTCACTCCCTCTTCCATCTCTGGTCCACCATCTGAAGCGCCAGGCCCTGCTTCCAACGGTGCCGTTTTGAACAGACTCTCTGTCACTGGATCTGCTGTGTTTGTGATTTTCGCCGCCGCTCTACTCATGTAGACGGAATTCTTTGGAGTTGTTTTCCTCTTCTAATGAATTACATGAGTCTTGAACTCCTGTACTTCAATTTTTTTTTCTTTTCGGATTGATCTAGATTCTAGTGTGGTCGACGACGATTCATTTATTTGATATATTTTTTTGTTACTGTTCTTATTCTTTTGATAATTAGTGATACAGCTTTACTGATTTCTACATATTATTATTTGATACACTATCCTTCTTTTCTTTGCAATTATTTTAGTATTTAATATTTCTAAATACAATTTGCAGCACCATTAATTCTTATTCAATTAAATTAAACTGTGGAATTTCAATTTGGCATAATATAGGTGCTTTCTCGTGACCAAAAGAATACTCGGGTTCTTTATTGTTCCGAAACGTTTTCTTAAAACACATTTTTCCAAATCCAGAACGTGGGGTTCAACGGTTGGGGCTGATCCTCCCTTAATCAAGGGTTGGGGTTCGATCCCTGCCTTGGGTATGAAGCAGCGTTCGTGCGGTGGATACTCGGGTTTACCCAAAACACATTTTTCCAACCAACAAAACCCTTGTAATAGAGATGAGATCACGCACTAATAGTCTAATACCCCAGCATCAACAAAATTATGCTTCCAAGTGCCTATTTGGATTGCATCATTATGATAGAAGAGCTGCGCAATAGGAGTGCCGTTTCAGATTAGGGTTTAGTCGTATACTTGGTCCTTTCTAGATTTGTCCAGGACTTTAGGGTGAGTTAAGGGAGATGTACTTCAAAACCAATATCCCCTAAGTTTACGACATTTTTATTTTTATTTTTAAATACAGCGTTGTTTGGTGAGATCTACTATTTAACTTGGGTCGAGATTTGTTGGGCCACAGTCAAAGTGAAGGGCCATACTACCTACAATCCCCGAGCTACTCACCTGACACCCCCAAATCCTATGAAAAGATCAAAATGCCATTAATGAAAATGTAACTTCCCAGCGCGTCTCATTTGTTTCTGAGATTCATGGGGTACAGCATTATAGTATCGTACCAGTTCAATACTATAGTACCGTGTCTTATGTCTTGGCACACACCATTCTTTACATGTATTTTTAACAGGTACAATACTATAGTACCGTACTTGTGTGACTTAGTGTAGCATAACCATTTGCATTAATCGCAACTGAGACATAAGACACTGCTCACCTAAGTATCCACTTATACTTTAAGCAAATAGAATAGTGTGTAGCTGCAGCTTTGAGCTGATGTGCAACTTTTTCCATGTTAGATACCATCATCTACTCCTTCATATCCACTTATACTTTAGCACTGCACGCCTAAGTCTATTATAGCATTGTGTACCTTTAATATATTAATATATTTTGATTTTAAAGTAATTAAATCACACTTTTTTAATTTTTAAACAAATATAATGTACCGTCAAAATTCAATCATTCTTGCCTCAAAATTCATACGAGTGTGTTGCTAAAAAACTCAACGCACGGTACTATACTACCGGATTGGTACGGTACTATAGTTCCCTACCAGTTCGGTACTCTAGTACCGTACCTAGCCAAAATGCAGTGTCGGGGTGTTTGGGAGCGCGTTTCACGTAAGGGTATTTTTAGAATATGTGAGGGTTTGGGGAGTTCAGTGAGTAGCTGGGGAGTTGTAGTAAGTATCGGCCCAAAGTGAATGGTTGAGCCCATTGTTGAGGGGCTTGCTTTCTAGCATGTATACTATGAGTCAGCATATGTTACTAAGCCCACCTCATTTTAATTTTTTTACCTTCCTATTTTTTTAGCCTATTCCCCATCTCGCCAGTTTAGCCTTTATAATTGTAAATTTCTATAATATTTTCATAATTATGGTTATGTAAAATAGTCTTATATTTTTTATCGTAAAGATATATAGATATAATGTATTGGAATTATATTCTTATAAATAAAATACAAAGTGACTCAAAAAAAAAATAGCATTCATTCGATCATATTGATACCAAAATATAGGAACCATAGATCAAAGTTTTTTTTTTGACACTATAGATCAAAGTTAAAAAGGATATAGTACTATAAGAGACATACTACTTCGGTCTTATTTATAAGCAAAAAAACATTTTTTAGGTTCATCTGTATCTGATTAAATATTCAATAAACCTAAAAAGTGTTTATTGATTTTTTTACAAGAAAAATGTTTATTGATTAATAACACTAGATACAAAGATAATACAAATTAGAGAAAATGATTATACACAAGATACTTACAAAATAAAGCTATGAAAAACTGAACTCAAGGGCTTCCAAACTTCTCTTTGCCAAATTTCTATTTAGAGAATTGGTCTAAGAAACTTGTCGACCCCCAACACCAACACAAAAGTGTCCTTTTATAGGTGAAGAAATCACTCCAATAATAGTTACAACAATAATGCATCGAATTCTTTCTTCCAACATCCTAATGGTAATAACACAAAAATTCAAAATTGCACTTAAAAGTCAAAAATAAAGTAACCTCAAATCCTCAATCACATATTCACATGTTAATGATCGCCTTTGTCTTAATAACGGTAGCTCTTTGTCTAATATCTCCAACAATAGATAACATTGAATCTTTACTATTCCATCAATTTCATAGTAGTCATCCTCCTTGAGAGGTGCAAAACTATGACTAGAACCTAACTATAAAATTATTTTCTTTTGAGTCGGTCATAGCATCTGTAATTTATTTAAAAACTCATTTTTATTTGTAGAGCAGGATAATTCTAGATTTCCCCGAAAGAAATAATGTTTCACTATTTTTTTATTTGGTTTTTGCTAAATAATGAAAAAAAATTCTCAATCAATCGTTTATGCAATTTTGAGAAATTAATTATGGGTTTAATTTACCCACCATTTAATTCAAAAAAGTCCAGTCACTTGTACCACACTACAATCTTCCCAAATAACTCAATTCCATACATCCAAGAAGTAATCCAAGTGATTTCAAAACTTACAAAAATGGACAGTAATTCAAGATGTCTAGGAACATGTCAATTTTACAAAATGTCTTTGTTATTCATAAATAATTATTTTGTTTGAGTTCTGCAAGATAAACATTATATATTGTCACTGTACTTGTCTTTAAACACATCAAATATATAAGTTTCTTTATCATTTTATATAATTATTTTGTTTTTAGTCTTGACGGGAAAATTATACATTGTTGATGTAATTTTATCTTATTTGAACTCATATACGTTGTTGAAAATTAGTTTAGATATACAATATACAAACAATAGGCGTAAAGTCAGCCTAACTATTTCAGATCATTGCCCCATTTGGCTGATGTGCTCTCGTAAGGATTGGGATCTGAAACCATTCAGGGTGTGTAATGGCTGGTTAGATCATGTGGGTTTTAAAGACTTTGTGGTCCTCCAGTTCATTGTTCCTTTTTCGGAGGAGGTGAAGGATGAGGTTTGGGGTTGTGATGGTAACAAGAGTCTTGGACTTGACGATTTTAATTTTAACTTTATCAAGTCTTGTTGGGGGGTGTTGAAGGATGATATTTTGGGCTTTTTTAATGAATTTCACATATCGGTAGTGATGCCGAAAGCTTTTACGGCTTCTTTCCTTGCATTGATTCCTAAGAAGGATCATCCACAAGGATTGAAGGATTTCAGACCAATTTGTCTTATCGAGAGCATTTATAAAATTCTAGCAAAGGTGTTGGCTAAGAGGTTGAAGAAGGTTCTCGGCGGGATTATCTCTAATTTTCAGTCAGCTTTCCTTCCTGGCCGACAGATTTTAGATGGAGTTTTAGTTTTCAACGAGATCGTCGATTTGGCAAAGAGAAAAAAGGAGTGTTTGTTGTTCAAGGTAGACTTTGAAAAGGCGTACGACTCAATCTCTTAGAGATTCCTTGAGTATATGATGGTTCGTATGGGTTTCGGTAATGTGTGGATTTGGTGGATTTGGGCGTGTTTACGTAATTCTTCTTTGTCAGTTCTTGTCAATAGTAGCCCCACCGAAGAGTTTATGATGCATAAGGGTTTAAAACTGGGTGATCCTTTATCCCCATTTCTTTTCCTTATGGTGGCAGAGGGCCTCTCTGGGATGGTGCAAAGGTTTTCAGGTAAATCCCAACGTATGTTTCTCTTTGCTTCAATTTGCTGATGATACCATGCATTTTGGTGGGTAAGGATTCTTGGGATAATTTGTGGAGCATCAAAACTATTTTTAGAAGTTTTGAGTTAGTTTCGGGCTTGAAGGTGAACTTTTTCAAGAGCAATATTTATGGTATTAATCTGAATAAGGAGTTTTTAGAGGTGGTTGCATCGTTTTTGCCTTGTAGTATTACTTCTATTCCCTTTAAATTCTTTGGCATTCCGGTGGGGGCAAATCCGAGGAGAAAAAGCACTTGGCTACCTATTGGGAATAAGGTTAGAAGGAGATTGTCTTCTTGGAATGGTCGTCTGTTGTCGATTGGTGGGATAGTCACATTGATTAATTCGGATTTAAATAGCATTCATTTATATATGTTCTCCTTTTATAAAGCCCCAAAAGTTGTGTTGCAATAATTGATTAAAATTTAGAGGAATTTTCTTTGGGGGAGGGGGTAATCGAGAGGGTCGTAGTATTTGTTGGGTAGCTTGGGATAACATTTGCAAATCTAAGAAGGATGGAGGGTTGGGAGTGAAGAATTTAGAAGTGTTCAATTTAGCATTATTGAACAAATGGAGATGGAGATGGAGATGCGTCTCAGATTTTGAAGCTAGTTGGAGGCCTTTGCTAAAACACATTATGGAGATGTGCGAAATTTTTTTACTGGTTTTTCAGATTTGAAGTGGGGAGTGAAAGACTCTATATGGTGGAGGAATTTGATGTTATTGGAGGAGGGCTTATCTCCAGGCCCATTTTAAGAAATGGCAAGTCTGTGTCTTTTTGGAAGCATTGTTGGTTGGATAGTAAGCCACTCAAGCTTATTTTTCCAAATCTTTTTAATGTGGCTGCACTAAAAGAAGGTCACGTGGAATCACATGGAACATGGGATCATGGAATTTGGCAATCGCATGTGCCTTGGTTACGTGAGTTGACTTTGGAGGATAGTCTTGAAAGTGAATTTCTTTATGATATCCTTTCTTCAGTACAGATTAATGGTGCTTCTCATGATTTATGGCATTGGAGTCATGAAAGATTACATGTCTTTTATGTGAAATCCTGCTTCAAATATATGACTGAGTGTATGCAATGTACTTGGTTAGATGATGATACGCAGGCGACTTTGAATCGTTTGTGGAAGTTGGCTATTCCGATCATGGTGGGAGTATTTGGTTGGAGGGTTTTGTTGGGGAGGCTTCCAACGCGAGACCCTCTTGTGTCTAAAGGCATCATTACGGATCCTCAAGGACAAATTGTCCGTTGGGTTTTGTGCCGGTGGAATCTATTGGTCATTTGTTTTATCAATGCAGCCGTTCAAAGACTATTTGGGATGCTTATCGAAAAAAAAAAGATTATTTGGGATGAGATCCAGTCTTGGTTGGGTTTGGTGGTGGATGACTCGTTGGTAGGGACTGCACATTTCCGTGCTCGTGAGGTTCGGTCTGACAACAAATATTTTTATAGATTAATTTTTTGTTTTGGGTAGCTACTATGTGGTGCATTTGGTTTCACCGGAACAATGTTATTTTTAAAGCACCGTTTTTGTTCCACCAATAGTTGTTAATCATGTTAAGTCATTATCTTGGGGGTGGCTCGTTAACAATGTTGGTTGTAATATCCCTTTTACCATTTCCGATTGGTGGGAAAGCCCACAATCTTGCTGCCATTGGTCTTTTTTGGGTTAGAGTATGTAACACCCTGAATTTTGACTTCCTTTGTATATATTATAATTTTGTATTTACCTATGTGAAATAATAAATAGTTTAGTATCTAGAAAGTGTTTTTAAGAAAAATAATTTTGTAAAACCAAAGAGAAATATTATAGTGAGTTATCAAAAAAAAATTTGAGCTTAAAACTCTATCAAATTATAGCTAAAAAGTATCTGTCAATGTAAATTTGTACTGTACTAAAAAGTCCAAACTTATCAGAAAATTTCGTAACTTAGATAGTTGAGTTCTATAAAATGTAAAGATCGAAATGGTATCTGGAGAATTTTATTTACCTGAAAATATGTCTTTTATTATTATCAGTATAACAAATAAGTAACAAATAAAAGGAAAAGAAGATTGTGTGGTCCCTTTTTGAACGACAAATAGTACGAACAGAAAAAAAAAATTACCGGTACACGTAAGCCTTACTTCGCCGACAAACCTGCTCTTACTACTATAAATAGAGAGTCTCGGTCTCCACTTTTCATCACACACTTTTCGAAAGCCAATTGAAGATCGGGTTCGAATCTCTCTCTATTCTCTCTCCCTTTCCTTGCTTTTACTTCTTTTCTGTTGTTTTTTATTTATTATATTTTTCAAAACAAGAAACACACATTTGACACTTTGGGGCAAGGTTTTAAAAACCGGACCGGACCAGCCGGTTCAACCAGTTGAACCGGGAACCGGACCCCTGGCCGGTTGGTTCATCCCCATTTGAACCGCAGGCCAAAGAACCGCCCAGAACCGGATTGAACCGCCAAGAACCGCTTTGAACCGGGAACCGAACCAGGTTGAACCGGTTTGAACCGCCCGAAATGCAATTTTTTATTTTTAAATTTACTTTTTTCTTCAAAATTTAATATTTTTTATTTTTTATTTAATAAATTACTTATCCGGTTCAACCATGGTTGAACCGGTTGAACCGATTGAACCATGAACCGGAGGTCTGGCCGGTTCAATCTCCTGTCCGGTTTTAAAAACATTGCTTTGGGGATTACTCTAGACAACTTTCAAATATTTTATTTTTCTTTTCACTTCCTCTCATACTTCCCACACTAACTGATATAGAGATTTTGCCCTTAGTTTATTTTTTTTCTTTCTCTTTAAAATTTTTCAAAAACTACATTCACGGTGAAATGAAAAAAAATAGAAATCAAGCTCTTATACAATCCTTTTTCATTTTCACGTTGGCAGCCTTCTAGTTTTAGGGTATTTTATTTATTATATCTTTACCTCTGTTAGAATATAGTTTAGGTAGAGTATTTATGGCATTAGTTTAAAAATGAGATAGAATGCTTATTCAAAAACTTGATTGATTGGATAATGAACTAGATTAAATATTTGTATATGCTTAGACATTAGTTCAAAAAAAATTTCCTTACTCTGGTTTATTATATTTTGTCAAATGCACTTAAAATCAATAAAATAGAAAATATGGCTATCAAATGGGTTTTCCTTTAAGAACAAATGTTTCTTTGCATTTTAAAAACCCACAAGTATTAAGTAGAGTTTTAGTAAAATATTTTTAGTTATGAGTATAGTATATTAAGACATAGTTGTTTTGATGAGTAATAGGTATTGAGGAAATGGAAGAAAGTGTCCAACAAGCTATTTTGGGAAAAAATCAAGGTAAGGGGAAATACTAAAAATAAGTTGATAGACACAAATTATGTGTTACTTGTATATATATTATCTAGTTATTCTTAGGTGATTTGTGTGCTTGGTGATCTTGGTTACAAGAGTTTATTTATTGGATTAGTAATATGAGTCTTGTATGTAAGTATATATTATTATACTCCCTACATTATTAGAAACTATGATATTTGTGTAAGTGTGATTGTGATTTTGAAGTTCTATGTCAAAATAAGTACCTCTTTAAATTTAAGTAAAATATTTGTTGTCTATTTTACTTATTGACATAACTTAGGAGGATATTGATAAGCTAAGGTGTAATCTCATAAGTTGTTTCTATGGATTTTGGGAATTGATTATCAAGTTGATTATGGATTAGATGAGTAAGACTGATGATTTTACTAAGAGCTATTACAGGTTGTTTATTATAGTACTATCAAGTATATAAGACTGGTGATAGGTTCGGTTGGGTCGACTACAGACCTTCTGGGGGCACTTGTGTTTCGAACTCCTACCAATAGTCAGTTGTACCATCGATCTCTGGCTGGAGGAAATCGTACTACCCGACACGGTGAGTCTGACTGTACAGGACTATCTATAATAAGGTGCAGTGCTCGGGCCAGAATGATTGGAGTATGAATTGGATATCTTCTCATTGCAAAGAATCATGTTATGGCAGTTGAAACGGCCTAACGCTCAAGATGATAGAGAAGTCTCCATGGAGTAGGTTGAGTATATTATTTCTAGTTAGTAGACTAACTTTGTTGATGGATTAGAGGATAAATGTGATACCTAGTTATTTGACTAACTAACGATAATTGATTTCACTAGAATATTATTCATGTTTTGCAGGATTTGATGATTGTGTGTGATTGATTTTATTAGTCTTGATTAAATTTGATGTCTGTCACTTGAACAAATTCTGCTTGTATATTATTTAGTAAATTATTGCATGTGATTGTATCCTAGTATGTGTAACTTGTGTAACCATCGTGTTGCAAATTTCTGTACGAGTATTTCACCCCTTACATTTCAGATGACGACGCAAGAACCACTGGGTCATTCGGGACACCGACAGATTAAGTTTTTAGAGGATGAGTGCGAGCCCATCTGGGAGGTAGATGCATTAGCCCAGACTTTAACCTACACTGGTCTTGTAAGAACAATAGATGGGATCGGGGGAATGCCAATGACCTCGACTACTTCCCACTTGACCTTAGAGATAGAGTTGCCTATGGACAGGATGATAGAGGCGCTGATACCAGATGTGGTGGTTCCTCATGTAGTAGTACCTGATGCTGTAGTTCCCGAGTTTTTTGTTCATGAAGCTGTAGTCCCAGTTCCTGCTGTACCTGGGGAGGGACCGTCTGATGGTCCCGATAGTGGTGGTACCAATGGGGATCTCCCTAACGATTATCATTAGCACCTGGATGATGTTGGTTTTATTTTATGACTTTTTGGAGGTTAGGGTATAAGAGTTTTGTGGGATTTAGGATGGATTGTATTGTCTTATAACTCTATATTTTGAGGCAGTAACTATCAGGTATTTCGGTATAGCAACCTGACTGCTTAGGACTTAGTCTGAGTTATGATAGATATAACCTCGTAGGACGTACTACCTTTTGGATACTTATGTAAGATATGGTACTTAGTTGTTGAACCTTTGTAAGCCCAAGGGCATGATCATGACATGATAGATGATGACCATATATGATGCGTATATATTTTATGATATTTGTATGATAAGATTTTCCTTTATATCTTCTCAAACTTATAGAAAAAAAAATCAATTTTTGAGGTTTTGAAATCATATCTACTCTAAATCAATGCATTTTCAAACAAAATTAGAAATAGGATTATTATTTAAGTGTAGCACCACTTCTTAAGGCTAGAAAAAAGGGGTGTTACGGAGTACCCCTAGTGCTCGGTAGAGCTGTCAATGGGCCGGGTTTGGGCCCGCCCGTCCCGGCCCATCGGGCCAAACAGCGTATACGGGCCGGGCCGGGTCGGCCCGATATTTTGATGGGCCGCAAAATTTACGGCCCGAGCCCGCTCACCACCAGCCCATGGGCCAACGGGCCAACCCAACGGGCCACAAATCATTCACTTTTTAGAATTTTGACAAAAATAGTTTTAATGTCTCGTTAAAATATGGAGCTGATACAATTTATGACTTCCACGGTGTAGTTTACAATTTCGCAGTACTTTAGTGCTTGCTAACTTTAATTAACCTTTTTCCTTTATTTCATTGGACATGACGGGTACAATACAAACAGAGAAATATTAGAGATTTACACAAAATTGCTTCATTTTCTTAAAAAAATTGCTCTATTTTCTTTACTTTTTTATTAGAGATTTACACAAACAGATGAATATTAGAGATTTACACAAAATTTATTTACTTTTTTATTTTTTTTTTACTTTAAAAAATTGCTCCATTTTTTATTGGACCATATTTTAAAATTTTAAAACTAAAACAAAAAAGTAACGGGCCGGCCCGAAGCCCATCGGGCCGACCCGGCCCGAAGCCCAATACTATCATCGGGCCCATCGGGCCGGGCCAAAAAAGTTACCGTTGATTTTGGGCTACTAATTTTAGAGCCCAGGCCCAACCAAAAAATCGGGCCGTTGGGCCGGCCCAATGGACCGGGCCCAAATTGACAGCTCTAGTGCTCGGTATATTCCAATATTTGCTTATCGAAAAAAAATATTGAGCGAATTCATTGAGAGGGGCTTTAAAATGGAAAATCATTTTTAGTAGAGAACTAAACAAAACACAATTATGATAATCACACATCCCTATTGGCCCCTACCCTTTAGGTAAATTTTCAACAAAAATATCTGTTGGAACATTGGTGGTGAATTGAAAAAGTCCCACATTGCTTGGAATAGGCACTTGAAGAGTGTGGTTCTGATGATTAGAGATAGAGTTCAAGACTACAAGTCACTCTTGTTGAATCTAAATCTTAACCACTATGCAAGGTTCAAGTCGTATGACACCTCTGCTTATGCACAATCTTATGGAGGCGTTTGACGCTACTTCTGAAACTTCTTTTTAAATTCAAGTGGGGGATTGTTGGAACATTGGTGGTGAAGTGAAAAAGTCCCACATTGCTTAGAATAGGCACTTGAAGAGTGCTTATAAGTGGGGAATTCACTCCTTTGGATTGGGGTCCGAGAGGGTACCCAGTTTTGTAAACGAGAAAGCACGCACATTAACTGACCACCACACACGCGCGCGCCGCCACCCGCCGTCCGGCCGGCCGGCTTGGCTTGTGAGGTGTAAAATAATTAATTATTATTTTATTTTTTTGGTGCGTTGCTTGTCCAGATTTGTTGAACCGTCCGGATACGATGAACTAACCATTGCATATCTGTTCTTATCCGTTAGTAAAGATAGCCGTTTGCGTCTGCTCTTATCCGCGTCTGTTCCTATCCGTTTTAGCTTGGAGCGCAAGCACTCCGGTCTTATCCTCTAAGACTTGCGCACCAAGTCAGTTTTGAAGCCTATAAATAGGCCCCTCCCTCACTTCATTCCACACACTGCTTGACGTTAAATCATACCTCAAGCTCTCTCTCCTCTCTCGAAAATTTTCTTCTCTTCTACTCTTTGGCCTACGTGCCATATTCTTGAGTGGCCTACATGCCATATTTTTCAGAGTGGTTATTAACCATATTGAGGTGTATTTCTTGAGCGGTTATTCACTGTGCAGTGATAATCGTTACTGGGCTGTTTTATCCTGGGGGCGTCGTGGTTGATAGTCTGCTTGCACCTTCGAGCAGTGTCGCAAAACATCTTAAAGAGAGCGACCTAGTCCGCGACTCGTCCCGGTAATTTCTTCGGTACAATTTTCGAAAACTCAAAAACAACAATTTTAAGACGTTTCTTTTTCAACCATGACTACCGAAGAGATTACTAGACCCAATGTTTCTGACTTCAATAAGCCGTTTCGGTTTGAGGGATCTCACTTCAAACGTTAGCAACAAAAGATGGATTTTTTCTTAACTATGAAAAAAATTGCTAATGTCTTGATTGATGAGATTCGAGTGGTAGATGAAACAGCAGAACAGGAAGCACGGGCTAAAACAGCCAAAGAGATAACACTATGGAACGAGCATGACTATCTCTGTAAGAATTTTATTCTTAATGGACTAAGTGGTGATCTTTATGATTATTACAGCACCTGTAAGTCCGCCAAAGAGGTTTGGAATGCTCTAAAAAAGAAATATGACACTGAGGAAGCCGGTACTAAAAAATATGCTGTGAGCCGCTACCTCAACTACAAGATGACAGATGACAAATCTGTAAAGACTTAGTCACATGAGATACAGAAAATAGCTCATGAAATTATCTCTGAAGGCATGGGCCTTAGATGAACAATTTCAAGTAGCTGTTATTATTGATAAACTTCCTCCTGCTTGGAAGGATTTCAAGAATTCTCTCAGGCACAAGACCAAAGAGTTTTCTTTGGAAAGTTTGATTACTCGACTCCGAATTGAGGAGGAATCTCGGAAGCAAGATCAGAAAGATGAAGTCTTTTTTGTTTCAAACAAGAGAGCAGGAGTGGTTCTGAAGCCAACTGGCAAACCTTTCAAGAATCAGAACCGTAGTCAGATTCAAAAGAACCGCAACAACAAGAATGGGAACACTCCAAAGTCCCAAAATGCTAAGCCTCAACTACCACCACAACCTAAGAATGATGTTGCTCCTCCATTCACTTGTTACAATTGTGGGAGACCAGGTCATATGGCACGCAAGTGTAGGAACAGGCCTAATCCTGCTCCGCAGGCTAACCTGACTGAAGAGCAGAACTTTACTGCTATGATTTCCGAAATCAACATGGTTGGTGGATCTGATGACTGGTGGAATGATACTGGCTCCTCTCACAACATATGCAATAACTGTGATATGTTTAAAACATACAAGGCAATTGATGACAAGAAAGTGTTGTTGGGCGATGCTCACACCACTATTGTTGCAGGTATTGGAGATGTTGAGCTGAAGTTCACTTCTGGAAAGACTCTAATCTTGAAGGAACGTGATGCACACTCCAGAGATAAGAAAGAATCTAGTTTCTGACTTCCTTCTGAATAAGGAAGGGTTTACTCAGACTATTGAAGGGGATTTGTATACCTTGACTAAAAATGGTATTTTTGTTGGGAAAGGGTACGCCACTAATGGCATGTTCAAATTGAATGTTGAAATCAATAAAGTTTTTCCTTCTGCTTATATGTTGTGTGATTTTAATATTTGGCACTCTCGTTTATGTCATGTCAATAAGCGCGTTATTTTTAATATAAGCAATTTATGAATAATTCCCAAACTATCGTTAAATGATTTTCATAAATGCGAATTTTGTAGTCAAGCCAAAATTACAAAAGCATCTCACAAATCCGTCATTAGAGAATCAGAGCCGCTAGATTTGATACACTCTGATATTTGCGAACTAGACGGAACTTTGACCAGAAATGGTAAACGCTATTTTATTACTTTTATTGACGATTGCTCAGACTACACCTTTGTATATCTTATGAAAAATAAAAGTGAAGCGCTTGACATGTTCAAATTTTTTGTAAAGGAAATTGAAAATCAATTTGGGAAAAGGATAAAGCATTTTCGAAGTGATAGAGGAACTGAGTATGATTCCCAATTATTTAATGACTTTTATAAGTTGAATGGAATCTTACATGAAACGACTGCACCATATTCACCTGAAATGAATGGTAAAGTAGAAAGGAAAAATGGAACTCTTACCGAATTGACTGTTGCTATTATGCTTAATTCTAGCGCTGCAACTCACTGGTTGGGGGGGGGGGATTTTACTAACTGTATGTTATGTACTGAACAGAGTTCCTAAGTCTAGGAATAAAATTTCTCGTTATGAAATGATAAAGAAAAGACAACCAAATGTGTCTTATTTTCGAACTTGGGGCTGTCTGGCCTATGTCAGGATCCCAGACCCAAAAAGAGTCAAACTTGCTAGTAGAGCCTATGAATGTGTATTCATTGGTTATGCAGTAAATAGCAAAGCATACAGGTTTTATGACCTGAATGCAAAAGTGATCATTGAGTCAAACGATGTTGACTTTTATGAAAGTAAATTTCCCTTTAAATCAACAAATAGTGGGGGCACCGGAACTGGTAAGCTTTCTGCGCCTAGGAGCGTTGAAAACAACGTAGAAAGGGAAATAGAGCCTCGAAGAGGTAAGAGAGCACATGTTGCTAAAGACTATGGGCCTGACTATACGGTCTATACATTAGAGGAGGATCCTACTAGCCTTCAAGAAGCTCTGTCTTCATTGGATGCTGATTTTGTGGCAAGAAGCCATAAATGATGAGATGGATTCTCTAGTGTCTAACAAGACATAGCACTTAGTGGACTTGCCTCCTGGTTGCAAACCCATTGGTTGTAAATGGATTCTGAAAAAGAAACTAAAACCTGATGGCACTGTTGATAAATACAAGGCTCGCCTTGTAGCCAAAGGTTTTAGACAAAGAGAGAACATAGATTTCTTCGACACATATTCGCCTGTTACTAGAATTACATCCATAAAGGTACTAATTTCACTAGCCTCTATTTATAATTTAGAAGTAGACCAAATGGATGTAAAAACCGCTTTTTTAAATGGCGAATTAGAAGAAGAAATCTATATGGAGCAACCTGAAGGTTTTGTAGTCCATGGGCAAGAACATAAGGTCTGTAAGTTGGACAAGTCTCTGTATGGTCTCAAACAAGCTCCCAAACAATGGCATGAGAAGTTTGATAATTTGATTATATCGAATGAGTTTAAAGTGAATGAAAGTGACAAATGCATTTATTACAAAACTGAGAATGACATTTGCAGTATCATATGTCTCTATGTAAACGACCTACTCATATTTGGATCAAACACATTCATGCTGTAAATAAAGTGAAATCATTGTTGTGCAACAACTTTGATATGAAAGACCCCGGAGAAGCTAGTGTAATCCTCGGTATTAAGATCACTAGGTCCGAGAAAGGAATTTCTTTGGATCAATCTCATTATATTGAGAAGATCTTAAAGAAATACAATTATTTTGATTGTAAACCTGCATGTTCACCATATGATCCAAGTGTCAAGCTCTTTAAGAACACTGGTGACAGTGTAAGACAAACGGAATATGCGAGCATTATTGGCAGTCTTAGGTATGCCACTGATTGTACTAGACCCGACATTGCCTATGTTGTGGGACTGTTGTGCATGTTTACCAGTCGACCTAGTATCGAGCATTGGCACGCTATTGAAAGAGTCATGAGATACCTTAAAAGGACCATGAATCTAGGATTACACTATCAGAGATTACCAGCTGTACTTGAAAGGTACAGTGATGCTGATTGGAACACTCTGTCATATGATTCCAAAGCAACTAGTGGCTACATATTTAGTATAGCCGGTGGTGTTGTCTCCTGGAAATCAAAGAAACAGACCATTTTGGCTCAGCCCACTATGGAGTCTGAAATAATCGCACTGGCGACAGCCAGTGAGAAGCTAGCTGGTTAAGATGCCTACTAGCAGAGATTTCCCTTATGGGAAAAACCGATGCCAGCTGTGTTGATACACTGCGATATATAGTACCGCGGCTATTGCAAAAATAGAGAATCGTTATTACAACGGTAAGAGACGACAAATATGTCGTAAGCACGGCATAGTTAGAGAGTTACTATCAAATGAGCTGTGACAGTGGATCATGTACGCATTGATAAGAACTTAGCTGATCCTTTGACGAAAGGATTAGCCAGAGAGAAAGTCCAAAATACATCTCAAAGGATGGGACTACTGCCTTTAGAACCATGAGTCGCTCACGATGGTAACCCGACCTAAAATACTGGAGATCCCAAGAATTAGGTTCAATGGGTAATAACAAGTTGTGAAGTGATAGGAGATGAACATGCTATTAAAAGTAAAGAAGCATAATTCCTGAAGCGAAGTAAGGTTGAGATAATAGAAACTCTTAATGAGATCTATACTCTATGTGGAGTGGAGTACCTAGCTACAGGAGTACTCTTGATAGACTCACCTTTGTGAATGTGGAAGTGGGGCCGCTTCCTATGGAATTTTGGGCAGAAATTCCTAGAGCGTTCACTAAACTGGGATAGACGTGTAGGACCATAAACGCACGGGCATTTGAGAATACACCTACGGAAAAGGTTGTGTGTGGTTCTGATGATTAGAGATAGAGTTCAAGACTACGAGTCACTCTTGTTGAATCTAAATCTTAACCACTATGCAAGGTTCAAGTCGTATGACACCTCTGCTTGTGCACAATCTTATGGAGGCGTTTGACGCTACTTCTGAAACTTCTTTTTAAATTCAAGTGGGGGATTGTTGGAACATTCGTGGTGAATTGAAAAAGTCCCATATTGCTTGGAATAGGCACTTGAAGAGTGCTTATAAGTGGGGAATTCACTCCTTTGGATTGGGGCCCGAAGGGTACCCAGTTTTGTAAACGAGAGAGCACACACATTAACTGACCACCACACACGCGCGCGCCGCCACCGTCTGTCAGGCCGGGCCGGGCGTGGCTTGTGAGGTGTAAAATAATTAATTATTATTTTATTTTTTTGGTGCGTTGCTTGTCCAGATTCGTTGAACCGTCTGGATACGTTGAACTAACCGTTGCATATCTGTTTTTATCCGTTAGTAAACATAGCCGTTTGCGTCTGCTCTTATCCGCGTCTGTTCCTATCCGTTTTAGCTTGGAGCGCAAGCACTCCGGTCTTATCCTCTAAGACTCGCGCACCAAGTCAGTTTTGAAGCCTATAAATAGGCCCCTCCCTCACTTCATTCCACACACCTGCTTGACGTTAAATCATACCTCAAGTTCTCTCTCCTCTCTCTAAAATTTTGTTCTCTTACGTGCCATATTTCAGAGTGGTTATTAACCATATTGAGGTGTATTTCTTGAGCGATTATTCACTGTACAGTGATAATCATTACTGAGCTGTTTTATCTTGGGGGCGTCGTGGTTGATAGTCTGCTTGCACCTTCGAGCAGTGCCGCGAAACGTCTTAAAGAGAGCGACCTAGTCCGCGACTCATCCCGGTAATTTCTTCGGTACAATTTTCGAAAACTCAAAAACAACATTATCTTGTACCAACCGGGAATGGCGGTGAAGACTCTCATACTCTTTGAGTGTTGAAGGGTTTGATACCCAACATCCAATCACTCAATGGCACCTCATTTTTTCTATTTAAATATTTATAAAAAAAATTAAATATTGAACTCATTTTGCTTAGAAGGTATTATTCCTATCAAACTCTCAATGGGTATGGTAGAATTTTCCCCATTAAAATTAGTATTATTTGATTTTCATACGGTGTTGTTTCATGTGTTTTGTGCTAGCTTCTCAACACGCAAGAGAATCCACTTCTCTCGACAGAAAAAAGAGGATCCATTCTATTGAATCTACTATAGATTTATACAAATTCACTACATATGATTTTACCAATACCCCCATTCTATCTAAAAGACACCTCAAATTTTTGAGGGTAAAAATGTCATTACACTCTATTTCTTCTTTTTTTTCTCTTTATTCTTACACTCTCTTTCTTACTTTTCACTTTTCTCTTACACTCTCTTTCTTCCTTTTTTCTCTTTCTTCTTACACTCTTTTTCCTCATTTTCACTTTTGTTTTACACTTTCTTTCTTCCTTTTTTTTCTTTTTGCTTTACTTTTTCCATAAATAATTATTCTCTTTCTCTTATCACTTCACTTTAATTCTTTTAACTAAATTTCTAAATTTATACAAACACTACTTTAATTAAAAAAATTGAAGACTACTACTATAAACCTACTATCTAAAAAACAAGAAGACTTGATGACTATTTAAATTAGTAATTAATATTTAAAACAAATATCTCTTATTGATAATCTAATATCTAACTTTTATTATCTACTATAATCTACTAATCAACTAAAATAATCAATTGAAACTACGAGATAACTGCACTGATAAATAAAAAACACGGGATAACTGCAGTGATATATAAAAAAAACACGGGATTAATATTTACCATTGATATTTATAATTTTTTTTGAAAATTTATAATTAATATTTACCATTGATAATTATAATTTTGGAAAACTACTATAAAACTACTATCTAAAAAAACACGTGATAACTGCAATAATCTACTATAATCTACTAATCAACTCAAATAATCTAATATAAAAATACGGGATAACTGCAATAATCTACTAATCAACTCAAATAATCAATTGAAACTATGAGATAACTGCAATGATATATAAAAACACACGGGATAACTACACAAATATATAAAAAGACAAAGGATTAATATTTGTCATTGATAATTAAATTTTTTGAAGACTACTATAAACCTACTATCTAAAAACAATAATATCTGAAATTTGTAGTTTATTTTTTGAAGACTACTATAAATATTTCTTATTGATAATCTACTATCTCTCTTTTACTATTTACTATAATCTATTAATCAACTAAAATAATTAATTGAAACTACGAGATAACTGCACTGATATATAAAAAAATACGAGATTAATATTTGTCATTGATATATAATTAAATTTTTTGAAACCTACTACTACAAACCTACTATCCAAAAAATAAGCAGACTTAATGACTATTTAAATTACTAATTCATATTAAAAAAATTATTTCTTATTGATAATCTACTATCTAACAAATTTACTATCTACTATAATCTACTATCAGCTAAAATAATCAATTGAAACTACCAGATAACTGCACGGATATATAAAAAACACGGGCATAACTGCAGTGATATATAAAAAAACACGGGATTAATATTTGTCATTGATAATTATAGTTTTTGAAAACTACTATCTAAAAAAACAAGAAGGCTTAATGACTATTTAAACTGATTAATATTTAAAACACACGCGACAAATATTTGTCACTAATACCTAAAAAAGGACAAATAATTGTTACTGATATATAAAAAAAACACGGGATAAATATTTGTTATTGATAATCTACTATCTATCTTTCACTATCTACAATAATCTACTAATCAACTCAAATAATCAATTGAAACTATGAGATAAATGCATTGATACATAAAAAAACACTGGACAACTGCACTGATATATAAAAAATACGGGGATAATTGCAATGATATATATAAAAACACGGGATAGTTGCAATGATATATAAAAAAAACATGGGATAACAACACTGATATATAAAAAAACACTGCACTGATATATAAAAACACACGGGATAAATGCACATATTGTTTTTAAATGATACTTTTACATTTTTAGTTTTAATATTTATCAATTTTTTATTTGAAACTCATTTTTTATCTACTTTAAATTTTTCTTTATTTTCACGGGGTAATGTTCAGACTATTTAAATACTGTGTAAATTCATTCCTAAAAAGAAACGGGATCGACCCGTGCGGATGCACGGGTATAGTACGACTTGTTCCTAAAATTGATATGCTAAGAAAATAATTATGAAAACAAAACTTGTCACTAAATGAATTTTTTTTTTTACAACGTTGGGATCCCTTCTCGGATCAAAATCTCAAGGTTAACAGTTTTCTATCCATATTTTCTCTGTCTAAACAATTAGTCAAAAAATCAAATGTTAACCATAAAGAGGCAAAACCAAAACGTAGGAATTGTAGTCAGTCATGGTCAAAGTGATAGTGCAAGTTGGAATATTGGAATACTAGATAGAAGTCTAGAATGGAATAAAGAACAACCGCCGTCACCATAAATTCATTGGATAAAGACGGAATCAATATCAGCCTCTATTTTTTTTATTAATTTTATTTGTCTTGGACTCTTGGTGCCCACCATCTTCTCCATAACAATCTATCCTCACAGCTACGCAATTGCTTACACCACCACCCCCACCCACCAAACACCATCCAGCTTGCCCAAATCTTAATTCTTTTTTTATATAAAGAAAAATTTAAGGTAAAGAGATGGAATTCAACTCAACCTTATTTAGAAAATTGCAAGAACAAATAAATAAACATTGAAACCTTAGCTGTCTTAGAATTTTTCTTTGCACAATCATGTGAAGATATCGTATTAAAGAATTAAAAATGTAAAGTATACACGTATCTGTTCGTTTGTTTTTTTTTTTATAGACGGAGTGATAAGTACCACTCTAAATTCATACACACAATTGTGAGGACTCAAATTCGAACTTAAGACATAATATTCAATTATTCAGTTTAATAATTTTGACATTTGTCAGCCGAGTAAGACTTTACAAATGTTTGTTTGTTTCTTTTAAATGGTTTCTTCTATGATGAACTACCGTAACAAAATATTATAAGTAGAAATAAGTTACTCAAGTGATTGAATTATTATTGGTCAAAAAAGAAAGTGGCTGAATTATTAAAAAATGATTATGAGCTAAGAGCTGGTCTTATGATTTATTCTAAAAGTTATTGTACATACTATATTACTATATCACATAAAATATGAATCATATTTCCCAAGAAAAAGAATATAATATATGGGTTGTAAAAAGAGAATATATCTCTTGTTAAAAAAAATATATTCCTCAAAATAAAAATAAAGGAAAATATGAATATGCAAGTAAATAATGAGAAAACAAATATAATTGAATATTATTATGCTATATTTAAGTTTTGAATAAATATTTCATCCTCGGTTTTTCAGGTTTAGTGTTTGTAATTTTTTTTCCCTGTTTTTCTTCTTTGTAAATATACCAGACATTGCTTTTAATTTTTCTTATTTTATTTTAGTCCTTATAAAATTTGTTTATATTGGAATGATCCCCGTAATAATTATTTTAGTCCTTTTTATTGTTTATATTAGAGAGATTAAAATTAAATATTTTATCTATTAGAAGAGCCAATTCCAATATAAATAAATTATACAAGAAATAAAAACAAAATAAGAAAACGGGTGTTTTGGGCTATCCAAAATTTATTATTTCTACACCCCTTCAATCCAAAATTTACCATTTCTATATACTGAATATAAATTAAATCCAAAATTTATATTGTAGTCTTTATTTTTTTTTATAAGCAATGTTAGTGGGGTGGAGGAATGTTAGTTTTTGGAGTTTGAACTAGGACCTTATTTTTTCACTCTTTTGACGCACTCATTTAATATCCCTTAACTCCACCGAGCTACCTACTCGGATATATATATATATATATATATATATATATATATATATATATATATATATATATATATATATATATATATATATATATATATATATATATAGTCTTTCTTTGTTCTCGCGTTGGCAGAGAAGCAGGTTTCGGTGTTGCTTCGTCAAGCTCAACCAGCCTGAGAGTCAGAGTTGTCGATGCATTTGCGTATATAACAACAACAACACCACCATTTTTGAAGAACTTGAAAACCTTCTACCAACAAAGTCATCATCACTCGTTACCTTGCCTTCAAACAAATATGGCTTCTTTCAATATCTCTTATGCTTCCTCACCAGCCCTCTCATGTCCGCGGTTAGTTTCCCCTCTCTCTCTCTCTCTCTCTCTCTCTCATCTATTGTGAAAGTAGAACAAACAAACTCATACGCCTGGGTTCTTTCGTAGTTTCGTTTATTGGACAAACTGGATTGTCTATATCTGTGATTCATTGCTTTTTCTTAAGTTCTTCCGTTTCCTTCTTAAAGTTTAATCCCAATATCTGTTTCTTCTTGTTTTTAGATTTTACCTTTATGTTATAATAATAACGCGTTGCATTTTAATTTCTGGGATCAATCTTCAGAATCAGAAATTATTACGATGTTTTCATGATCCACAATTTTGCTTGAGATCCCTCTTTTTTGTTGAGGATACTTTGGTTTTTCCCATGTTAAAACTAAGTTGTGGAGGGAACATTTTTCACTCCTGGCACAAATTCTGGTGTGATGTTAAGTACGAGAATTCCCCTTCATATCTTATGTGAAGTCATGTTATGACTTTTGGGTCACTTCTGAACTAAGAAGCACCAACACGAACATCGTACACGACATTGACACAGAGAATTGATAATAATTTGAGAAAATATAAGTCATTGAATGCAACACATCGGACACCAACATTCGTCACTATCAGACACCGAACACGCCTTCAATTTGAATAGTCAGTGTTGCATAGCCTCCAAACACTTCTTGTTCGATTATAATTTAGCTGGATCTTCTCTTCAATGTTGCTAAAACCTACTCCGTTTTATGGAGCTGGATCTTTTAGCTGAATAGCTTCTCATTGTGTCCCTGAAGTCTCATTTTTTGGAATTCATTTTTTCTCACTATGGTTTTATGTTTAGATGTTACAGTTTTAAGTTAAGTTTTGATCTGTTCTTCTCTTCAATGTAGGGAATGCAAACAATTCAAAATGTTCAGTGATTTGCCACAAGTGCGACTGAATTATAAGTTTCCCTCAAGTGACAATGCTGTTTCTAGAATTAAAGCCACATTGATATCTGGAGGAGGTGACCTTCTTTCTTATCCCAAAAGCAATGATGTTGTGATAGGAAAAGATCTGGTTAATGATGGATCTGTTGGAATTGAAGTACATCCTGATGGAACTCCGGCGGCAGAAGACACATGGTTCACAAGCAATGTTTTCTCTGTTGACAACAACAACGAATTTGATTTGGACAGTCCCACAGTAGGTTTTGCTTCCATCCCCGAGGCTATCGAAGACATTCGCCAGGGAAAGGTTTCTACTCTCTCTTTTTTCTATTTTATTATTAGCAAAGCGGATTGTATTGTGTTATGAGATTTTGTTCTCCTCCATCTCATAATAGGTTTCTTTTATTAACCGATCTTAATGATGCAGATGGTGGTGGTTGTAGACGATGAAGATAGGGAAAATGAAGGAGACTTGATAATGGCAGCACAGATGGCTACACCCGAGGCTATGGCTTTTATTGTAAAGCATGGAACTGGCATAGTTTGTGTAAGCATGAAAGAGGAAGATCTTGATAGATTGGAACTTCCTTTGATGGTGAACAGTAAGGATAATGAAGAGAAACTTAGTACAGCGTTCACAGTGACAGTGGTATGTAATACGGTTCTTAGTGCCATATCGCTCTGATTGAGGTCTTCCATTGTTATCACACTGCACTTGTTTAATGCATTTAACTTGTTGCATTTGAATCATTGTCATTTAACAAAATGGTTTCAAGTAAAGAAAGACTATTTAAAATGGTTTCAAAATGCACCTGTAGGATGCTAAACATGGTACCACCACAGGGGTGTCAGCTCAAGATAGGGCAACTACAGTTTTGGCCCTTGCCTCTAGAGATTCAACGCCAGCTGATTTCAATCGCCCAGGCCATATTTTCCCACTAAAGTATAGGGAAGGTGGTGTGTTGAAGAGAGCTGGACATACAGAAGCTTCAGTTGATCTTGCCATACTTGCTGGTTTGAATCCAGTGTCAGTTCTTTGTGAGATTGTAGATGATGATGGTTCCATGGCTAGACTGCCTAAGCTTCGCCAGTTTGCCAAGCACGAAAATTTAAAAATCGTATCTATTGCTGACTTGATAAGGTAAGTAGGTTGATAAAATTCATTGTTTACATACTTATGATGTCTTTTATGTTTAGATTTTTCTTTCAAATGCTGGTACCATAATATATATATCCCTGATGTTGTCTTTTATGCAACATATTAAAATGAGTTGATATCATAAATTTTAAGCCTAAATGCTGACTAAATAATGGAACTAACTTGGATTTTATGGTACCGACTTTTGTCTATTGAGGGTACCATTCGTCAAATATAATAATTTCTTTTGAGCTATCTTTGATTTAAATATTTTATTATTGTTATACTTTCACTCAATGGAATTTTATATATCATTGTAAAAATGAAAACTTTTTTCCCCCTAAATTATGGCTCTCATACAAAAGAATGGGGAAGTAAAGAGAGATGTTGGCAATAGGATCCAAAACTGGGTGGATAAAATGAAAGAATGCTTCTGGTATAATTTGTGTTAAAAAAGTATCACTCGGATTTCAATGGAAAATCAACTTTATCACACAACTATAAGACGCACAATATTGTATAAGACTAAATATTGGGCTGTAAAAAACCAACAAATGGGCAATCTACTATTTTTGATAGATATCTAGGATACTTCTTGTTGCTTATTTGGTTATAGAAAGGAGATTAAAACTTACTATTATGTTATTGCAGATATAGAAGAAAGAGAGATAAATTAGTAGAACTTTCTTCTGCTGCAAGAATACCTACGACATGGGGGCCATTCACAGCTTACTGTTATAGGTCATTTATAGACGGGATTGAGCATATTGCAATGGTTAAGGTGAGCATTTGTTGTGTATATAATTTGTATTTAACTACATATGCATATTATGCTACCTCCAGTGTAAACCTCGCCTTATTTACCTATGGTTGAATGGTTGAGCTTTAATTTGATTTCTGAAAATCTGGTATAAAATCACACAAAAAATGGAAATGTACCCCGGGCCCGGGGTCGCATCCATTCTTCAAACCCTATTTGTGCCCCTGATTTTTTCTTAGTCTGCTTTCGTTAGTAAATACTCCCTTTGGTTTCGAATATCAGCAAATATTAACTATTTCTACCATATATTAATGCTATCAGTCCTAAATTACCCTTGGATTAACTTATATTTTATTTTTCAGTAACCATTTTATTCTCATGGAACAAGTCCCTGTGAGGGGCTATTTAGAAAACACAATTACATTTTTGTTTCTTGATTAGTTTGAGAAAATTAAATGAGACTAACTACTTTTCTTAACTACTTTTCTTAAGAAATGTGAAATAGTTTTTTTTGCTTATATATAAAACCGGAGGGAGTAGTAGTAAGTGAACTAGATGGGATTTGGGCTCTGACAGGCTCTTCCATTTGTGTTGAAGCTGTCCAATTCAGATTTAGGATGATTGTAAACTTTATGCTGTTTTATGGTTTTGAGTTTTGACTGTTTCTCATTTAACAGGGTGAAATTGGAGATGGACAAGATGTTCTTGTGAGAGTACACTCAGAGTGTCTAACAGGAGACATATTTGGATCTGCCAGATGTGACTGTGGAAATCAGCTTGCACTTGCAATGCAACAAATTGAGGCTGCTGGTAGGGGTGTACTGGTATACCTCCGTGGACACGAAGGTAGGGGCATTGGATTGGGTCACAAGCTTCGTGCTTATAACCTACAGGATGATGGAAGAGATACCGTAGAAGCCAACGAGGAGTTGGGATTGCCCATCGACTCTAGGGAGTATGGCATTGGCGCACAGGTAATATATTAGAATTACTTTATGTTTGGATATCTCACAGCATCTTTTTCCCACATAGCATTTGACCCGTTTTTTTTTTTCATGATGAGTTACATTAGTAATGAAAATTTACTATTGCTGTAATGCTTTTAATTTTGAAATGCTACTATTATTGCAGATATTGAGGGATTTGGGTGTTCGATCTATGAAGTTGATGACAAACAATCCATCAAAATATATTGGCCTCAAAGGTTATGGTTTGACTGTTTCTGGCAGGATCCCATTGCTAACACTTATCACTTCTGAGAACAAGAGATATTTGGAGACCAAACGTGTGAAAATGGGTCACATCTATGGCTTCGAATCTAATGGAAAACTAAGCAGCCATGACAGTGACAATGGTAAAGCCAGTACGGTTGATGATTCTAATGCTGTTACTGGCGTTTAGACAGTCTTGTTTTTCGTACTAGACACACAAGTTAGACACGGAAGAAGAGGAGGTAGAAATTCACTGAAAATGAATCCAAAAAGTGATAAAACCATGATTCTATTTGTTAATTGAATTGTGTAATTCATTTGCCTGATGTTCTTCAATCAGGCACTACTAAATTATAGGCTTCTCCAAGCACACTTCATTCTGAAACTTGGTGCCATGCATAAGGGCACTGACTATACAAAGTTTCTTCATTCATTTTGTCATTTTGATACAATTAGTATGCATAAGGGCACTGACTATACATATTCTTTTAACTTAAAATGTAATTTTTTTTATTTGGTACTAAAAAAAACTTGTATATTTATGTGTATTATGTGAGATATAAAATACTTTGTATTACGTATTTTGTTTGAACTTTATTTATTAAACTAAATATAAAAAATAATTCTTATTTGATAAAGAAATAATTTGTACATCAGCTAAGGGCCGGGGCATATTTACTTCTTATTTAGAGTGTCTGAAACTTGTTTTGCCTTACGGTTGTGGTTGAACTGATTTAAAATTGGTTGTTATTGAACGTTTAAACTATTCTTGGAACTAGTTGTCTTTTGATATTATAAGGATTATGCACTTTATGACTGTTTTCTTGCATATTATGGGTTAAATAAAAAAATCATTTTGATTACGCCGCCTTTTTTATTTAAATAATATGTGAACCTTTGAAGAAAATAATTGGTGTGTACAATATTTGTCAAAAAATAATGTCGTTTACGATCAACACCTTAATATTAAGTAGCATGCATCATGCAATAATTACAAAATATTAATTCAAAATTTTGCATTGTCGTGAATAATTATTTTATTGCGTGAATAAATTTAAGCTAATTAATTACGGAAATTTCGGTAATTCTATATATATTTTTAATTACATACTTGTTTCTGTTAATGTTAAAGTTAACAAAATTTAATACAAATAAACTTGAATGATTGTAAAATTCGATTTTACAAAATCGTACTTTATTTTATTATTTGTATTAAATTATGTTGTATAAGGTTTCATTCTAGATAGCACAATTACTATTGATTAATAATAGCGATAACAATAATTCTAACAAAAAAATACTCAAATTAGATTTTGTAGTATTATTATAGAATAGAAAATTGAGTTCTTTTTTTAGAGGAGCAATCAAACCATGTTGGTACCTGCTTGTGCGCGCAAGAAAGTCCCTTTTACTTGCTTGTTTATAAGCTTTCGTTAAGCTTTAATATATAAAGACTTTAGTGAGTCCAAAACAAGTAATGTGGGACTTCCCACTTTTGAAATATCTTTGTTTTTTAATAAAACAAAACATCATGATCATATGGTGAATCGTTTGGGTACCATCGTTCTCATTGTTCCCCAACTTTGGTCGACCTCAGCCTTTTCAACGCAACCACCACTATTGATGCAACCACCTTGACCCTATTCCTATATCAGCAACACCACCATTGAATTCACTCACTTTGCATATGCCTCATAAGCAGCAAGGTGATGTTGTGAAGGTAAATCCAATTGAGGGGGTTGTGAAGCATCCATCAATCGAATTTTAGAAGACGACAACGAGTTTAGGTCTGAAACCTAAGTCAATGAGTTGCATGTATTTTTAGGAAGCTAACTTAGACAAATACTAGCAGCATACACGTGCATACACACATGTGTTGTCGTGTTATTTTTATTAATAGACTTAGACATAATTTAATTAGTCCGAACATTATCCCGTGAAAAACAAGACTAAGTAGATAAATAAAAAGTTTCAAATTGTAATTGAGTTAATTAGTCCGAACATTACTCCGTGAACACTTACCAGCAATATGTAATATTTTCCGTAGAAATTAGAAAACAAAATTGTATTAAAGTTTCAAATTTTCCAAATTGTAAGATTTCCCGTAGAGACTAAATAAAACTTATTGATAGAGAAAAATGGAATATTAAAAAGAAGGAGACATGTAGATGAAGTTAAAGTAGATATATTGTGAAAAATAGAAAAATGAGATAGATTTAGAGGAAGAAAGAGGAGGAGAGAGTGAAAAAATGTGAGAAAGATTGAAAAAGTTTGAAAAACTATATGAGAGTGATAAGTAATATTTCCTTGGATATTAGAAAACAAAATTGTAGTAAAGTTTGAAATTTTACAAATTGTAATATTTCCCGTATAGACTAAATAAAACTTATTGACAGAGAAAAAATAGAATATTAAAAAAATGAAAGAGACATGTAGATGAAATTAAAGTAGATATATTGTGAAAAATAGAAAATGAGATAGAGTTAGAGGAAGAAAGAGGAGGAGAGAGTGAAAAAATGTGTGAGGAACATTGAAAAAGTTTGAAAAAACATATGAGAGAGAGCGATAAGTAATATTTCCTGTGGAGATTAGAAACAAAATTGTTGTAAAGTTTCAAATTTTACAAATTGTAATATTTCCCGTAGAGACTAAATAAAACTTATTGATAAAGAAAAATTGAATATTAAAAATGAAGGGGACATGTAGATGAAATTAAAGTAGATATATTGTGAAAAATAGAAAAATGAGATAGAGTTAGGGGAAGAAAGAGGAGGAGAGAGTGAAAAAGTGAAAAAATTTGAAAAAAGTGTGTGAGAGAGAGTGAAAAAGTTTGAAAGAGTTTGAGAGAGAGAGTGAAAAAGTTTGAAAAAGTGAAAAAGTTAAATTACATAAATATCCTAAAATTGTTTAGTTGGGAAAATTGTAAGATTGGTATTTTCGTAATAGGTTAATGGTATAGATAGATAGTAGATTTTAGAAGCCCGCACTTCTAATCCCGTCGAAAATACATTTCATTTTTTGTTTGATTTTGGATAAGAGTAGAGACTCAACATGGTCCCGGAGAAAAACATTTGGAACACATTAGTCGTTGAGAAAATTTAAGTCTCATGTTAGTCCCTCCATCAATCATCATCCAAAATCGTGAGCTAAATAGATGACGTATGCCATTTTTTTGCTTTGGTGGAACGTTAAATAATGCTAATTTTTAAGTTAATAGACACATGTGAGAATTTTGGGCCAAATTGGTCCTCAGGTAAAATGTTTTGTGACAAACCCAAAAAGGGATAAAATATTCCGTATGTAATTTTAGCTATATATCTGTCATTGCGTGAAGGGACAACATCCCCTTCTTTTGTCTAACGTTGTTATTTGCGATTGTTTCTTCTCAATGTTACTGTCATAAAACCCTTAACCAGGGAAGATAAATTCAAGGTCACGTGAAGAAGGTGAAAGAAAGAGGGTGAATGTGTGAGATTGAACAAGCTGATAGAAGAACAACACATGAGCCCATTCTTATTGGCTGATAGAAGAACACGTGAGTCCATTCTGATTAGTCTCCACGGTCGCCATGGAAAATACTCGGGTTTAAAAAAAACAAAAAGAAAATAATGGAAAAAGTCAAAAAGAGATTAATGCCAAATTGAAACAACACTTTCAATAGGATTCTAACTTTCTACGGAGTGCTTGGGTTGGATTGGACAGTCTGTCAATCTTCCCATTTCTAAAGAGAAAGTCGTCAATTGCGCCTTTGACACTCCAAATACTAACACAATTGTTTAGTTTCTGTAATATTTTTTAAGCCGTAGTTAACGCAAGGCGTGAATGAACAATAATTTCCTACCAACTCAAAAAGAAGAAAACAAATATATCACGGTCCCACTCTAGAATTTCTTCTTGTTCCCCTCATGGTTGTGGATCCCCACTAAGTGTAATTTCACTCTTTTTCCTATTCCTTGACCGTTACAACTATAGCAACATTTTGATCAACGGTTAGTGGTCCCCCTTTTCTCAAACCTAATACCACGTGTATGGTCTTGATTCAACACCAGCCGTATATCTCTGGACTGGCCTTGATTCAACACCACGTGTATGGTCTTGATTCAACGTTGGAATCAGATTCCCTTTCATCAAACATCTTTTTCTTCCTTCTATAAATTTTCTCTCATTCTTCTCTCTCACGCACAGCACACTCTTATACATTCACATTCATACACCTAAATTTCTCTCTCTATATCTCTCTCTGGATTTTGAAGATACTTTTTTAGTTTATTTGTTTTTTCCTCTCTACTACTGAGAATGGCTCGCTTTTGCATTTTGGTTCTGATGTTAGTAGCAATGTGCGCGTTTTCCGCCGTCGCACAATCACCTGCGGCGTCTCCCAAGGCTTCTGCTGAGACTCCTACCCGATCACAGGTTCCGGCGCCATCTTCTTCTAAGACGCCACCAGCCGCTGCTCCATCACCGTCCACTATCGTCAGCTCTCCGCCGTTTCCCACTACTGCCTCGCCGCCTTCTCCAACACCTACTATCTCTCCGTCGTCGATTTCTTCCCCTCCGGCTGATGCTCCTGGACCATCCGCTAATGGCGCCGTGTCGAATGGAATCGCCGTCACTGGATCCCTTGTTGTTGCCCTTATCGCCGCCGTTTTGGTCTTTTGAGCGCAGCATTTGGATTTACTTTCCCTCTCTTTCTTTTTTTTAATAAAATTCGGATCCTCGCATGGCAATGCGCGGGTCGGGTGGTGTTTCCTCGGACCTATACCGTTAATATAATACTAATTAAATTCTATATTTGCTTTTTTTTTTGGGTTTAAATACATGTATGAACTATGAACCATTTTGATTTTTGAGTATCTCTGTTCTATAATATAACCTCGCTCCCTTCGGTAGGTTTTTTATAGGCAAAATTACAACAGAAGTCCTTTAAGTTATTTAATTGTAACAAGTTGGTTCTTTAAGTTTTATTCGTGCCACATCGTTAGTCATTTTTTCATTTTTCGTTACAAAAAACTCAAATTGACACTAATAGAGCTGACGTAGCCATGACGGAGTCTATGTGTCATCTATCTGGTGACAATTTTGTCATTTAAGACTACTGGCATCTAACAATTTGATACTTTCAACTTAAAAATTTTAAAAAAAATGGCTTATCTTCTTTTTCATTTAAGTTCAAGGATCAAATTATTACATGACCGTAGTCTTAATTGACCAAATTGTTACGAGACATATGATACGTAGGCTCCATCACGACCACGTCAGCTCTATTAGTGTCATTATGTAACGAAAAATGAAAAAATGACTAACGGTGTACACATTATGTAACTTAAAGGACCTAAGTGGTACGAAAAAAATTTAAATGACCAACTTGTTACAATTAAACAACTTAAAGGACATCTAATGTAATTTTGCCTTTTCTATATTATGTGTTACGGTAATAAGTAAAAGGTCTTAATAATATTTACACCCCTGCGAGGCCCAATAACCAACCAGTCCATATCCAGAAAATCTGGCCCAATCAATCAACGGTTCAGATACCTCTGCAAGATCTAACGACTCGTGATCGTCAGAACGAACATCACTCAATTTCTATAAATACCACATTCAATACTCATAAATGGAAGCAACTTCAAAAACTAAACATTGATTCACTCAAATACTGACTTGAGCGTCGGAGTATTCTTGCAGGCACAACACCGCCATCTCAAGATCGAACATCGCCATCTCAAGATTGAACACCGCTGATCAAGGACGACACCTACCAACTATTTCGGACAACTCATTAAGCTCGGAAGTACGGTACAGAACATTGGCGACCACAGTGGGAGGATCTGTACTCAACTTCCTCTCCCATTACCTTGATCCACAAATGGCGCCGAAACTCCATTCAAGACCGGCCAGTCTTGTGGTCGGGCCCGGGGTAGGACTGGTTATACCCAAGCTCGAACCTCAACGAACCCCCGAGGGCCATGTTCAAGACCTTACAAATTCCACCCAAGCTCGGGCACAATTCCCCAATCCGAACCTCGCTCGTTCCCATACAAGCTCATACAGTAATAGTTTACCACCTCGGCACCTCCCCTCCATTGCTTCCAGCCCTAACCGACGCTGTTCAACAGCTCGTCCAGCTCCTAGCTCGACAGGAGGTCGTAAACCAAGAAAGAAGCTGCCGCTTCACTGACCTTGAGGCCGATGTAGCAAATCTTCGGGCACGGGACGTTCCAGACCAGGAATCACCCGGACCGTGCTCCCCTGAAAAAAGAACCTCGGTTCGAATGAGACATCGATCTCCACCTAGGAGAAGGCACTATCATCGTTCTCCTCCTCGCTGACAACGAGGGAATGGTTCCCGTTCTCCTCCGGCTTGATAATATGACGATCCCGACGAATTGGATAACTCCCCCTATCATCGTTCTCCTCCCCGCCGACAACGAGGGAATGGTTCTCGTTCTCCTCTGGCTCGACAGCATAACGATCTTGATGAATTGGATAACCCCCCCCCCCCCCACCTCGCTCATTTTTAGCCTCTTCATCACCAAGACGACGTTCCAGAAGTCGAGAGGATAACCCTAAGGAGAAACAACCTCGACATTACTATGCAATACCGGAACGTACCCATGGAGATGAAATGCCGAATTTTCCCATTGACTCTAGACAAAGTTGCATCGGAATGGTTTCGGGCTTTAAGAACGAACACCATATCCTCTTGGGACCAATTGGCAAAACTCTTCTCGGTTCACTTTGCCCATTCCAAAAGTAAACCCAAGAACAAAGCGGCATTGATATTCGTTGTCCGAAGGGAAGACGTGCCTCTCAAAGAATACATAGAGAGGTTCAACAACGAAGCATTTCAAGTTCAAGAACTAGACGACGCTTTCCGCATTTTCTTCATGGCGCAGGGCCTACTCCCCAGAAGCCCTTTCAAAAAACATGTCAATACTTGGGAACCTAATACCTTGCAGGATTTCCTCCAACTATCCCAATGTTTCATCAACGAGGAGAAACCGCCAAGATCGGAAATCCATCACCACAAGCCGGGGAATCAAAACCCCGTCAACGGAAGAGATAACCACGGGAACGATAACCGAGGTAACAGGGATCCCCGACCTCAGAATCGTGACCAAGTATACACTGAACTAAACGTCTCCAACGCCCAACTATATAGGGAGTGTTGGGATGTCGAGTTTAGAGACGTTAAAACACCCAAACCTCTACCTCCCAGATCCGGACAATGATTCAGCAAATACTGCAGGTACCATAGAAGTAATAGTCATGACACCAACCACTGAAATGCTTTGAAAGACGACATTGAAGACTTGATCAAACGAGGAAAATTGTCCGGTTATGTGAAAAAGTCAGGGGAAAATACCGGCGCGGTTAAAGACAAGAGGAACGAGGAGTCGGGAAGAAGGGGTAAGCCAAAGGTCGATTCCGACGACGAAAATCATGATACTCGAACATCGAAGGTCCACTCAGTGATGATGATGATCGCAGAAGGTTTCGAGCATGGGGAGTCCGGGAAAACAATGAAGCAAAAGTGGAAAGAATTGTTATGTGGGGTCTTAACCTCAGCTACACCAACCACGACAACCCGACCTACAC
Organism: Astragalus membranaceus; assembly: GCA_039519185.1. Classification (NCBI taxonomy): domain Eukaryota; kingdom Viridiplantae; phylum Streptophyta; class Magnoliopsida; order Fabales; family Fabaceae; genus Astragalus; species Astragalus membranaceus. The sequence goes on along the minus strand of CM076851.1, from coordinate 4,396,033 downwards.
TATCTTTTGGTGATGAAGATCTTATGGATGGGAAACCCAACAAGCACGTACCCCTCATAATCTCGGCAGTCATCGCCAACAAAGAAGTGAGAAGAATCTTGGTGGACCAGAGGAGCTCATCTGACATCATCTTTGTCGATCTCCTTGACAGAATGGGGATCGACGGAGAGGAGCTCACTCCATACAGAGAAACGACCCTATCCAGATTTAACGGATCCCAGACAAAACCACTAGGCCATTTAGAATTGATGGTTTCCTACGGAGCTGAGCCATTGATGAGACCCATCAAAACCAAGTTCCTTATCCTATCTTGCGAATCCATCTACAATGTTATCATTGGAAGACCGACTCTAGGTAGGCTCGGAGCGGTAACGTCCACCACGCACTTAAAGATGAAATTCCACTCTCTCTGCAATAGAGTTATCACTTTAAACTCCGACCTGGAATCTGCTTCCAGATACTTCTTCCTATGGACCAAGACCGAGCAAAAAGCTTTGGAGCAGGAAGGGATTCCCCCTCCCGAAAAAGCTACTCCCAAAAGAAGTAAAGCTCGACCTACTGAGGTAAATGCAACGGACATAGATGCAAGGTTTAATTTGATCCTGAGAGTACGGGCGATGAAGGTGATGACGAGCTAGCAAAAGAGCTCAAGCGAAAAATGAAAAGGCCCCAACCTAATGGGGAATTCATCGAGGTACAGCTCGGCGAAGATCCCTCCAAAACTGTCAAGATCGGAGCCGATCTATCAGAAGAGGTTAAAATTGATTTAACCCAATGTCTCAAAGACCATGCGGACATCTTCGCCTGGTCGGCGAAAGACATGCCCAGAATTCCTTCTGAAGTCGTTTGCCACCAGCTCGCAGTTAACCCAGGATCCAAGTGGGTCACCCAAAGAAAATGAGCTCAGAGTAGCGAGCAAGCTATAGCCGCTGCAAAAGCCGTAGACGATCTCTTAAAATCAAACTTCATTTCTGAAGTCAAATACACAAGCTGGTTATCAAATCCGGTGCTGGTTAAGAAGAACAACGGAAAATGGCGCATGTGCGTAGACTACACCGATCTTAATAAAGCCTGCCCAAAAGAAGCTTTCCCTGTCCCCAGCTAGCATAGACCGACTCGTAGACAACGCTTTAGGGTTTCGATTGTTATCATTCATGGATGCATATTCCGGGTATAACCAGATTGCCCTGTTCCCCCTTGACCAAGAAAAAACTGCTTTCATGACCGACCAAGGTAACTTCGCCTCCCGTGTCATGCCTTTTGGATTGAAAAACGCCGGAGCTACGTACCAAAGGATGATGAACAAAGTCTTCCAAAAACAAATCGGCAAGAGTGTTGAAGTCTACCTCGACGATATGATCGCCAAGAGTGAAGACGATGACAAGCACGTCAACGACCTTAGAGTGATCTTCTCCGAAGCCTGGGAAAATAATATGAGACTGAATCCAGAGAAATGCACTTTTGGAGTCTGAACTGGGAAATTTTTAGGTTTCTACTTAACAGATAGGGGAATTGAAGCAAATCCCGACAAATGTCGATCCGTAACAGAAATGCGAACTCCGACAACCAAAAAGGAAGTCCAGAAACTTAACGGCATGATCGCCGCCTTATCTCGTTTCATATCAAATGCAGCGTTCAAGTCCCTTCCCCTGTTCAAGCTACTTAACAAAGAGGAAGAGGATTTCAACTCGACCACCGAGCAAGATGAGGCCTTAAACCAGCTCAAAAAGGTCCTCTCCGAACCTCCGATCTTAACTAGATCAAGCAAAGGTGAAACTTTATACTTATATCTAGCTCTCTCGGAGGAAGCCTTAGGGGTCGTTCTTGTGCGGGAGTTAAAAACCGGACAGAGCCCAGTTTACTTTGCAAGAAAAGCTCTACACGGACCGGAGAGTCGCTATCATAAGGTCGAAAAGATCGCTCTAGCTCTCATCATCGCAGCTCGACGTTCCGGCAATTCCTGCACAGGCCCGATCTCGCGGGTAGAATGATTAAGTGGGCGGTAGAACTATATGAGTTCGGAATCAAGTACGAATCCCGAACGGCTATGAAAGCGCAAGTTCTGGTGGACTTCGTGGCCGAAATGACACCAGCGAACATTGAAAACGATACCTGGATCCTACATGTCGATGGATCCTCCAACCCGAAGGGAAGTGGCACTGGCATCATGTTAGAAAGCCCGAATGGCACCATCATCGAAGTTTCTCTGACTTTCAGTTTTTCAACCTCGAACAACCAAGCAGAATACGAGGCTTGCATCGCTGGTCTACGCTTGGCAGTCGACCTCCGAGTCCCCCCGGGTAAAACTGTACACCGATTCTTTGTTGGTAGTCTCCCAAATCGGCAACCAATACGAGACTAAAGAGCCGATCTTACAGAAATACCTACTTTGAGTACGAGCATTACTAGCTCAAATTGAAACATCAGAAGTAAAACACGTGTCGAGGGCAGAGAACCAAAGAACTGATATCGTCGCCAAGCTTGCAAGCAGGAAAGCTTCTGGAAATCACAGAACGTTTATCCAGGAAATCCTCCACAAACCCATTGTATCCCCCGACCCTGAATTTGCCTCGACCATTTGCATAATTGAAGAAGCTCAAAGTTGGATCGTCCCGATCTTAGAATACATCATTGCAGGAGTGGAACCAGACGCAAACGACGCTAAACTCGTCAGGAGGAAGGATTCTGCCTTTTCAGTCATTGATGGAGCGTTGTACAAAATAAGTCTCTCCTCCCCGTTGTTGAAATGCATCAAGGGATAAGAAGCAGCTTATGTCCTAGCAGAAATTCATGAGGGAATCTGTGGTCAACACCTCGGAGCCCGTTCTCTAGCTCGAAAGGCTCTTCGCGCCGGATATTACTGGCCGACCATGGCGGTTGACGCTAGTGCTTATGTGAAAAAATGCAAAAAATGTCAAATTCACGTCAACATCCACATTGCTCCTCCAGCCGATCTTACAACCCTGTCCTCCACATGGCCATTTGCATGGTGGGGGATAGACCTCCTGGGGCCATTCTCGACAGCTCAAGGCCAGATCAAATACTTAATCGTCGCAGTCGATTACTTTAGCAAATGGATAGAAGCAGAACCCCTGGCAACCATCACTGCAAGAAACTGCATCAAATTTTTTAGGAAAAACATCATGAGCAGGTTCGGGATCCCCGAGGTAGTGATAACGGACAATGGGACTCAATTTACTGAGAAGGGTTTCAGAAAGTTGATGTCCGACCTAAAAATCAAGCACCGCTTCACATCAGTTGAACACCCTCAAACCAACGGATAAGTTGAAGCGGCGAACAAAATAATACTAAACGGCCTAAGGCGACGTCTAGACGACGCAAAAGGAAACTGGGTGGAAGATCTACCTTATGTCCTCTGGGGATATAGGACCACCCAACAAAGCTCCACAGGAGAGACGTCGTTCCGGCTCTCTTACGACAGCGAGGCAGTCATTCCCGTCGAGATTGGCGAACTCAGCTGGAGAACGGCAAACCCCAAAACTCAAAACGAAAATAACCAAGCCTTAAGAGAGGAGCTCGATCTCATCGATGAAATTCGGGGTCGAGCCTCACTCCGAGAAGCAATTGTCAAACAAGGAGTAACAAGCAGGTACAATGCCAAAGTCGTTCCCTGAGATTTCGAGCTAGGCGATCTGGTTCCTCGAAGGGCTGATGTTGGTCTTAAAAATGCTTCCCAAGGAAAGCTCGCACCAAATTGGGAAGGACCTTACCGTGTTATATCTAAGACCGGTAAATGGGCTTTCAACCTAGAGACCCTCCAAGGGAAAAAGATTCAAAGGACTTGGAATGCAACGAAACTGAAGAGTTATTACAGTTAAAGGGCAGAAATTGTATCAATCACTCCAAAAATGACACTATATAGGGCTGCTCCTATCATTGTAAATCGAGTTTCTCATTTAAATGATATATCAGTAAACCTCTCGACATTCCACACATTCTTGATTTCATCAAACAGTAATGTACGAATCAAATTGACAACTTCGGAAGAGACTCGAACCTCGAGCCCCTCAGGTTCGATCTTGGGATCTCCCCAAGCGACCAACCATGGTCGAAACCCTTTGTTACCAGTTAATTCAAGCCGAGTCTTGGTAAACTGTTTCAAAGGGACCGGGTCTTCTAGGGTCGAAATATCCTCGAAACGACCATTGGCCACAGCTGCCAATAACCCTATAGGGCGAGTTAAATCTGGGCCGAGTCCTGGTAAACTGCTCGATAGGCCAACGTTTATAAACTCCTCGAGTCCCTCAGGTGCGAAACTATCTCTAAAAAACACCTCGAGTCCCTCAGGTGCGAAGCAATCTCTAAAAAATGACGCATATGACTTGCAGAATTAAAAAAGCATTCATAAAGCTCGTAATGAGATCCAAAATTAAGATCGATTAAAATATTTTCGATTACAAAGCATCTCGGATACGGCCAAGCCCTCAAAATTCCAAATTACATGACGAAGTTCTAAGTCTATGCAAAACTTGATCGGATAAGCATATACCCAGAACTTCTACAAAAAATGCTAGAAATCCTCAAACATCTGAGGTCGGAAAGACGACGGCCTTCTCCTCCGTCACAGGGTCAACCTCGACAATGCGCCTCCCATCGACCTCATGATCTGCATCAATGATTGTTGGGTCTAGTGGAAGGGAAGGATGAAGTAGAAGAACCTGCAGAAGGGCACATTGAAAACTTTCTTTATACATCTCAAGCGCCGCTTCAGCAGCCTCATTCGCATCCTTCTTGCTTCGTTGAAGGGCAGCTTGAAGACTGGCAATACGGGCTTCAGGGTCGGTGCTCGTTTCCACCCTCGCTTTCGAGGCTTTCTTCAAGCTATCCTCCAGCTCGGCAATTCGTTCTTCCGAGATCGTCACCTCTCTCTTTTCCGCAACCTCAGACTCCTCTAGAACTTTGAGCTGATCTTCAAGCTACTTCACGCGAGCCTCGGCAGCCTCGGCACGACTCAGAGCAGTTTCCTTCAATGCCGTAAGAGTCTCTTTGCTCTCCTTCAATGACCGAAGCTCGGTCTTAACTCGACCTAGCTCCTTGGTCCTCGTAGACAATTCCTCCAAAAGTTTAAAACACCTTGTCTTCTCGGCATTCAGCAACTCTACAGACATGTCAAGAAATATATCAAAACAAAAAGGAAAATCATAAATAAATCAACGAAACCGGCGAAATTTACAAAAAACCAACCTTCGGCTCACTTCTCGTACTTCGTTTTTTCGATCTTGTGAACCTCAGCAAGATTCAGGAGGATCTGGGCCGATGCTGCGACAGGATCCTCCCGCCACTGTTCGAATTTTTGCTCTAAAACTTCTCATCCAGAGGGACGGCGTTATATTTATGCTTGGATCCCTTCGCAATCTTTGCTTTCTTGACCGATCCCGACTCATCATCGGCGCCAGCTCTTCCTCGTTTTACAGAGGTCCCAACATCGATACCCTTTACAACCGGAATTGGTGAGTCAACCAAAATCTCGATCCTTTTTCCCCTTTCAGGCTCAGCACCGACCGGGTCCTTCTGGGTAACAGTTGTGATCGGTTCGGCAACAATGGCCACCTCGACAACGGGTCTAGGTTGAGAAGATGTTTGGAACGATACCCCTCCCTGCTCAACATCGGCCGACTGCATCGCCAACTTCTTCAAAAACGCGAGCTTCTTTGGTGCCATCGTGTCTGGAAAAGCAACAAAAAATACGAGTTATATAACTTGCAAAAAACCAAATACACAAAAATCCACTATAGAAAGACGATCTACCTAAAACCCTTTGCACCCGCACCCGTTTTCCGGCCTGGACTAAGCGATCCGTAGGGATACCCCGGTATTTATGCTTTGAATACGGAACCCTCTGGGAAATGAAAATCAAGATCGCCTTCGTAAGACGATCTTCGGCACTCAATCGATCCTCGCCGACGGAGTAGGAACATGTAGACCGGTTGAAATGATCATGACTCCAACCAATAGGGAACTTGGTGGACACCAAAGTCCGACCATCAGCTCCGAACTTCCCTACACAGTCGATGGCCTTATCATTAACCGGTTCGACCCAATAGAAGAGCTGCTTCCAACTTCCCCTCAGTGAGTCTGCATAAGCTTTAAAAATCTTCGCACCTCGCCTCGAGCAAAAACTGACATGCTCATGGCCGGACTTATCCTCCCCACTATTCCGATTAAGCTCGAACAAATGGAAGAAAAGTTGGGGCGACACCGATCTCTCCAAATGGATACACATCAACTCAAAGGCTCGGAGGAAAGCCCACGCATTTGGATGTAGCTAGGAGGGTGCTACATCCAACTCCGCCAGAACGGTCTGTTCAAGAGAAGTAATGGGAGGTCGGATGTTCATGTCATTGATCGTCACGTGGTACATAGTAAATTTAAGATCCCCTGCCCAGAAAGCCACGTGCTCTCCATCATTCATACCTTCGACACTCCAAATATTTCTCTCAGAACGCCCAGCGATTTTTCGACCTACTGACTATAGGTTATGGCCTGAACGGTACAACGATTCGATCTCCAGAACCTTGGCGGAAACCCAATCATAAGGACGAACCACCCGCACCGGAACATCGTGAGCTCCAGGACCAGTACTGGAATAACCATCAACTGAAATATCAGAAGCTCGACTCGTACTTGGCTGGCCCATGCCATCAGCATCATCCTGATCAGAATCATCTTCGAGCACTGAGCTCGTCCCAAAGTCGGAATCGAAGCTCTCCGATTCAATAGTATTTGAGCTCCCCTGTCTTTCCCCCGGTTGAACCTCCTCATCAGACCCCGAAGAGAGAGCCACCACATCGATCCTACGGTCTTCCTCCATAACTTCCACAACATCTGGATCGGGCTCATTAGCATCGTCAACCGGAGAAAAACTTTCAACATCAATATTTTCCTCCGCTTGCTCGCTGGTAGGAGCGGAGGACGGATGATCTTGCTCATCTGGAGTACCGACCATTGTCTGATTCTCTTGATTTTCAGGAACGTCACCACCTGAGGCCATGATCTTCACAAACTCGTTTCGGTATTCGGTTATATCCCTACGAGTTTGTTTGGTCCTCGCCAGATCTAAAACTGCAGAAATGGGGGACGAGATCTCAGGATAAAGAATCGCAAAAAGGGGTTCGTGAACAAGTCGGAACCCGACCTGACGACCCCCAATTTGAGCGAATAAATAAAAGGAGGGGTTCAAAACGCAAAAACAAATAAATTAAAGACTAACCTCAAAATAAAGCAGATAGGATGATCGGATCTGAAAGCAATCTTTTTGTCGACCTACTGTTGAGTTTCTATCACCTAGTCTGCTTTGTTCGAAGGAAAGCTCGACAATTCAAGACCGGTAATCAGAGCAGAATGGGTTATGCAGCAACAAAACAAGAGGAGGTGACCCCTATTTATAGTGGGCCAAAAAAATCATGGATTGGGCCTGGAAGTCGAATCAACACGTCCAATCAAAATCCAAAGGCCAGGCGCTAAAAAACAAAACGTCACAATTATTAGTCGCCATCGTAATATGCGACGTGTCAGAAACATTTAATGTCTGGCACTGAATCCAAAGCGCTGGTCCCTCTACTCAAAAGAAAGCTCGGTGAATCTCAAGATCAACTAAATGAATCAAGCTCAACAAAACCCACGACTAACTTAAGCCGACCCTTTTTTGAGTCCCTAAAAAAGAAAGCTCGGTACATCTTATGATCGGCAACGTAAGGTGACATCAGCTTATCAAGCCAAGATCTCCCCTCAGGTAACCAGACTTGGGGGGCCACTGTTATGGTAATAAGTAAAAGGTCTTAATAATATTTACACCCCTGCGAGGCCCAATAACCAACCAGCCCATATCCAGAAAATCTGGCCCAATCAATCAACGTGTTCAGATACCTCTGCAAGATCTAACGACTCGGGATCGTCAGAACGAACATCACTCAATTTCTATAAATACCACATTCAATACTCATAAATGGAAGCAACTTCAAAAACTAAACATTGATTCACTCAAATACTGACTTGAGCGTCGGAGTATTCTTGCAGGCACAACACCGCCATCTCAAGATCGAACATCGCCATCTCAAGATTGAACACCGCTGATCAAGGACGACACCTACCAACTATTTCGGACAACTCATTAAGCTCGGAAGTACGGTACAGAACACTATCCAATAAAATTTACAGTTTTATTGGAGAATGGATTTCTTTATATAATTAGCTAATATATTTTAGTTTTTTATTTAGTGTAATTCATTGGATTTTAAAAAAAAAATAGTTAATGGATCATTAACTATTTATGAAGTTATATGGATGGCATTTTTTAATGGATTACATCATTTTCTTATAGGTGTTTTAGATGGATAGTGAATAAATGAATTTGATTTGCCACTCCGAGTCCCTCAATTCGAATTCTTGTTCCAAAGATGACTATATAATCAACATAACACACACTTAGGAACAAAGGCACTTTGGCATTCACCAACAATGAAATGGATGATACCTCTTAAGCGGTTAGCTATGGCTTTTGAAATAATCTTGTAAGTAACATTGCATAAGAAAATGAGGCAGATATAGGTTTCATTTAAAGAAGAAGGAGAAACATCACCATTAAGAACATCTAGGGCCATCTTTGAGATATCCTTATGAACCACATTCCAATACTTTTGGTAGAAGACGGCAGACATCCCATCAAGACCAGGGGCAGCCAAAGGTTTCACTTGCTTGATAGTAGAGAAGATCTCCTCTTTTGTGAATTCTCCACCCAGTTGGTCAGCCAACAAGGAGGTAATTCTGTCTTTAAGGACAACTGTAATATTACCTGCAGTAGCAGGGAGTTAGAAGAGTAAAAATATCAACAAAAAGTTGTTAAAAACCTGACCAATTTCCTCTTCCTTGTTGAAAATTCTGCCATGCTCATCTTGAATAGAGGATATCCCATTCCTAGACTTGCGTTGGGAAGCCTTTTGATGGCAGAACTTAATATTTTTGTCCCCCTCTTTAAGCCAAAGAGCACGGGCTCTTTGGCTCCACCAAAGCTCTTCACAGTCCTCAAGGCCAGCAAGCTCATTTTCAAAGCATTTCATCTTGTCAATGCAGCCCACATTCTGGCTGCTTCGATTCTCCGGGGAATACTGCTAAAATGCTCCCTACCCCACTTAGAAAGGGAGTCCAAACAATTTTTGACTTTTACCTCGCTCGGATTGTTTGACTTAGCCCAAGACTCCAGGACTACAAGGTTAAAATCTTTATTCTGCATCCAGACCTGTTCAAAACGTTGGATGTGCCTCCTATTTGCCCTGTAATCACTGTTAGCAGAAAGATTTAAGAAAATGAGAGAATGGTCAGAGGTATACCTCAATAAATGGGACACAAGCTCTAGGAAAGTCAAAAATCCACTCAGGGGAAGCCACAAATATGTCCAGTCTAGCTTTTATGTGGTCAGTGTTCTGTTGGTTGTTGGACCAAGTAAATATATCACCTTCGAAACTTAAATCTGAAAGGTTACAGCTCTAGAGGGATTCCCTAAAGCTCTCAACCAGATTAGCATCAATATGCCTGCCCCCAAATTTTTCATTTTGGGAGAGGGTCAAATTAAAGTCTCCAAAAAGCTGCCACTTGGGGTTATGAGCAACCCTATCCAAATCTTTAATTAGCTCACAAGTGAGAATTTTTTTAGATGAATCAGAGAAACCATACAAACCTGTGCCCCTCCATTTAGTGGGGTTATCAGAAGCAGAAATCATAATGTCAATAAAATTCAAATGAATAACTTAGATATCCACAAAAATTGAGTTATTCTAAAACAAACACAATAGTGGTCCTAATTCTAAAGGCCTTTTTGTCACTATTTATTATTTCTATTCAAATAAAACAATAAAAGTTAGGTCTTTATCAATGCGTCCTAAACAACTTGGAGGAGAAGTTTTTTTTGACAATAATTTGGAGGACCTGTCGAAATCTTAAAATTGTAGGCTCTAATTATATTTTTATCGAATGAATCACTAAAAACCCAAACAACTTTATTTAAATCGTAAATAAAACATTTTAATAAAATTTCAAACTACTTTTATTAATCTGATATACTAATTTTTTTTAGACCCTAAAGAAAATATTGGACTAGGGCCACCTAACATGCAGAGCACCTTAACATATCTTTATGTATGCAACTTTTCTCTTCCTTTTTTTACCCTGTTTTAAACAAGTCATTAAAAAAACCAAAAAAATAATAATGGTAAAAAAAATGGTACTTTCAGGGTGAGGAGGCAAATCAAATCACTCACCGCTGAACCACTAAAATTAGCCGTAGGACATTGTGTAAAATACAATGTATAGTTAAGATTGAATCAACCAATATTAAATCTCGATCATTGATAAATTTTATACTACATTTTACGATTATGTTTAATAATTCGCCGGTGAATTATTAGATTTGTTTCTCGGCTAAAAGCACCCGGTAAAAAAGAGAAAGTCGTCAATTGTGCCTTTCAATTCAACGGCGTAATGGACGCAAAGCGTGAATGAAAAGTAATTTCCTACCAACTCAAAAAGAAGAAAACAAATATCACGGTCCCACTCCAGAGATTCTTCTATTTTCACCCTTTTCCAGTTTTCCTATTCCATAACTGTTACAACTCGGGAAACAATTAGATCAACGGTTAGTGGTGCCCCTTGCTCAAAACTAATACCACGTGTATGGTCTTGATTCAACACCCGCCGTAATTTTCTGGACTGGCCTCATCATTACCACGCTAATATTGGAATCAAGATTCCCTTTGATCAAATATCTTCTTCCTCCTTCTATAAATTCTCTCTCATTCTTCCCACTCACGCACACTCTCATACATACAATCAATCACATTCTTCATTCCTCTCTGAATATTGAAGATAGAAGATATTTTATTACTTCATTTGTTTTTTCCTCTACCACTGAGAATGGCTCGTTTTTGCATTTCGGTTCTGATGTTACTGGCAATGTTCGCGTTTTCCGCCGTCGCACAATCACCTGCGGCGTCTTTTTTTCTTGGTAAGAAATCACCTGCGGCGTCTTTTTTTCTTGGTCAGGAATCACCTGTGGCGTCTCCCAAGGCTTCTGCTGAGACACCTACTCGATCACAGGCGTCTTCTCCAACGCCTACTATATCTCCTTCGGCGATTTCTTCCCCTCCGGCTGATGCTCCTGGACCATCCGTTAATGGTGTCGTGTCGAATGGAATCGCTGTCACCGGATCCCTTGTAGCTGCCCTTGTCACCGCCGTTTTGGTCGTTTGAGCGCAGCGTTTGGATTCTATATTTATTAACGGTACCATTAATAAAAATTAAATCCTATATTTATTTATTAAAAAATTCTACCATACCTATCGAAAGTTTGTGTAACTCGTTCACCGTGGTACTAGGTTTTTTTATCTAATATATTTTACTTTTTTATTGGAGAATGGATTTCTTTATATAATAATTATATTATTGATTTTTCATTTTATTTAGTGCATATATTAATCTAAAAAAATAGTTAATGGACTATTAACAATCCTAAAGTTATAGGATTTGGATTGTGTGTTTTTAGTTGACGGTAACTTTAGCGACTTTAAACTTATTTTAGAAAAAGATAAGAGAAAAAATAATGGCTAAATTATAGTTTTGGTTCCCTTATTTTCAAAAATCCAGATATTTGGTCATCTATTTTAAAACTCAGACATTTAGTCTCCCTATTTTAAAAAATTCAAGAGATTTAGTCCAAATGGGGTTTTTTCTTTTTTTGCTGATGTGGAGGCATGTCCAAAAAAAAAGATGATGTAGACCTCATTAATTGACGTGGCGCTTGACATAGGCACCACACGTGGCTGCCACATCAATTAATGAGCCACATGTACATGCCATGTCATTATTTAATTAACAAATTAATAAAAAATAGGTGAAGACTCCCATACCCTTTAGGTATGATACCCAACATCCCAACATCCAATCACTCAATAATACCTCATTTTTTCTATTTAAATATTTTGTTAAAAAAATAAATATTGAACTCATTTTACCTAGAATGTATCATACCCACCAAACTCTGAATGGGTATGGTAGAATTTACCTAAGAAATATTAAAATTGAAAATAAATTAAAAAAACTAAAATTAAAATAAAAGAAACAAGTCAAAAACATATCGTATCTGTTCAAACCCAGAGCGTGGGGGTTCAGCGATTGGGGCTGAACCTCCCTTAACCTCCCTTAACCAAGGGTTGGGGGTTCGATCCCCGCCTCGGGCACGGAGCAGCGTTAAAACTCTGGGCCAGCTGTCCTGCCCATCGAGGCACCTACAATGAGCGAAGAATTAGGCACTGATATCCGTGCGGTGGATACCCGAGTTTACCCAAATATCGTATCTGTTCAAAAAACACCACCATCCCCAAATCAATCTTCCAACCCCATCATATGTGTAACACCACCATCTCCAAATCAATCCTTATCTCCAAATCAAAACCTCACCTCCTCCTAAACCCACCTCAATCTTCTTCATCTTCAATCAAAACCCTGGAAACTAAACCCAAAAAATCTTAACTTCCAACTTCATCATACCAAAAGAAACAACAATCCAGAAAACGATACAGTTACGGTCTCTCGCTCTCTCTGTCTTTCGTTGAAGCTAAAGCACGAAGAAGAAAGAAAGTAGCATGGATCCTCTTCCGAAGACAAACCTCCTTTCCCCTTCTCGCAAACGCGAAAGGTTCTTCCTTTACCAACCAAATCTAGAACTGTAACTCTTCCTCCTCTGTGTGTGTGTGTGTGTGTGTGTGTGTGTGTGTCTTTAGTTTGAGGATCTGAGAAATCAAATGTTAGAAGGGAGTTTGGGGGTTACAATGGGAACATATGGCATGTGGAGTTTGAGGATCTGAACATACAAACATACGAGAGGGAGCAGCTGCTGTAGTGTTTTTTGGTTCAAGCTCTCTGCGTGTGGTGTTTTGAAGAAGAACATAGTGGGATTGAGTTCTAGGGTTCAATACTGTGAAATTGGGATATTTCAATTTTGGGTTTATTTATTCAATTATGGATTTTTCACTTATATTGTTGTTGTTGGATTGGAAGTTAAAATGATTTCATTTTTAATTTTGTAAAAGAGGGAGGATTTCATTTTTAATTGTTCCTTCTTTTGTTGCACTTGTTTGAAAAGTGGCAGAAAGTCATGAGAATGGGTTTAAATTATGATCTTTTCAAAATTTTCAAGCCAAAACTTTACGGACATCCTCTAAAGTTCATATTTAGAGATGAAACAATTAGCCTAAGACATTTTTATGAACATCCTCTCAGATGAGTAGGTTCCTTGCATAGTGAATTTTTATACAATGTCTAGTGAATCTCTACATGTTAATTTAAAACAATTTTTCATCTCCCCAATAGTAACGTTTTTTTTTTATATATTGGCAAACAAATTAAAAAAAGAAATACTACAGTTTCACAGACAAATTAAGAAAATTTATATGCACAAAGGATGAAATGTACAGAAATAAAATTGGAGAAAAATGTAACAAGGGTAACTCTTATTTAGCATATCACTTCCTTTCAGGTTCTTTCTTCACAACCTTGTAAATGATGGGTTGAATGAAAGACTCCAAACCATCCAGGTCATTCTTGAATTCGTCAACCTGCATGTGTTAGTGTGTTTCATTACTCTTGTCATTTTCAAGTGGTAGAAAAAACATGTTGTAACATTTTTTGATTAAGCCATGTGATCAAATTAGTGGTAAGGTAAATGATGTTACAACTTACAATATATTATATACGTACCTTGTGTATAAACTCCTTTGTTAATTGAGCATCATGAGCAGCATGTTTTGATACACTTTCTACCACCAAAACTGCTTTTTTTAGCTTACCATCCTCAGGAAGCTTCTCAGCCACCTCTTCTGATACCTTCTCTGCTACTATTGCCACTTTCTCTACTACACCTGCTACCTTTTCAACTTCTTCAATCACAAATACTACCTTTCCTGAATTCATTGTGCAGAAGTTTTTCCCAATTCAACAATTTTGAAATTCTCAGAAACAATGAGGAGAAGTTAAGAAGTATTTCCTACTACCTTCTATTCTTTGTAGTTTTTCACTATCATTTTTCCAAAAAGGTAGCAAAAGGGAAAGTAGAGAGCTCAACATCCATTTTAGCCTGCATATATGTCCATTAGGAAAGTTTCACTTTATGTTTGCATAATTGTAATTTTCATTAATTAAATAGTATTTTCAATATCCCTTTATTTTGGGTGAAGTTTTCTACTAAATAAACCGATGATCAATGAGTTATCTTCATGGTCGGCCTAAAGGTAAGACTACTAAAGTCCTAGCTTTAATTAGGCTACTAAAGTTTTAGCTTTAAGCTTCATATTTTGTCATTAGTTCTTATAAAGTAGAAAGGCCTCGTAAAAGACCTTATCTTAAAAAAAAGCTTGAACTAAAAGTTTGTTTGTAAGACTCGCCTACTAAAAAAGTTTTTTAGACCGACCCGACTTGATATTTCATAATTATTGTCAATTTAACATTTAGCTCTCAATTGCAAAAAAAAATAATTGTATCCAAAAAATTAGTTTTCAAACTCTAACATATGTAGCCCATAATACCATTTAGGAAAGATGAAGTTTGAAGAAGAAGGGGTTGGTGGTTGAACTTGAACCTTGACATGGTTTACCCTATAATTAAGAAGAGATTGGAAAAAAATATCAGTATATAAATTTAACATTCAAATATTGTATAAGATGAAAATAAAACAAGGTTGTGAGTAATTTACTAGCAATTACTACTACCTACCTATTTGCATCAGTGTTTGCTGTGTTGCTATTGATGCTGAACATTCGCAAACCAGGATTCATGCAATAATCAGCTGATAAACTTGGAGCATTTCTAGGTAGTCTTCCATAGGTTGATCGAAATCTGCTAGCACCAACTACATCAAGAACACTTGCGAATTTCTTAGTTACCAACGAACCTGTTCTCGACATATTCAATAATTTTATTTTAATTTGTTTGCAACTGGATCTATGATTATGAGAAAATGATGGTTGATATGATGATCCTTGTGAGAGTTTGTTTCTTCTAGCTAGCTTAAAGTAATCAATTCAACTATAAAAGTGCATATTGAATTTATTTGAGTAAAAAAGGTAGGCTACAGATCAGAGAAATTAGGCAAAGTTTTGGATGTGAATTTGGTCACTCCAAGCAAGCATTTACCTTGAAGGCTTTGAATTGGGAAGCGTACGCTAAGTATTCCATCTTTCATCTTTGTAGCTTGTACGTTTAAGTTTAAGTGTTTTAAACCAATTCACATGATGTTTCCTTAACAAGTTCCACAACGTACATTATCAAATTATATATGCTCAATGTCTACTTTTTTTAGTTCTTTATTTAAAACTACTCATAGAATATGAAGTATATGTATAGGTAATAGGCGTGTGTGATATTGTACATTGTGGAACTGGCTAAGGAACCATCATGTGATCAAGTGTCATGGCCAAATCGACAACCAATCCAAATTTTATAATATTATATTAATAAATAATTTCGTAATTCAGAAAGCTAATAGATTAATATAAAAATTAATAATATAAATGACATCAAGTCTCATAATTTTTGGGTTTGACTTTTCTCAACCCCCTGGTACTCAATACACAGGTTAAACCCATAAATCCCAAAAATACCCCTAACTTAAAAACACTCCAATATAAATTTCGTTTTCAGTTCTCGTGGATTTTCGTCTGGTTCGGCTGAGGCAACCCGAACGGGTTCAGCTGTGGCAACCCGAACGGGTACGGCTGTGGGTAGCCGAAATATACTGAGAAATTTGTCTAATAATTTTGGTGTGGGTGATATTCTTTATATGTATTTACGATGTCTAATAATTCTTTATATTTATTTTGATTCGGTACTTTTTTTTTTATAAGCAATGTTAGTGGGGGTGGGGAATGTTAGTTTCTGGACCTCTTTCTTGCACTCTTTTGGTGCACTCCTTCTTCGATATCCTTTATATTTATTTTGATTCGGTACTTACTTATTATTATATGATTAAGATGTGGTTGATAGTTGGGTTGAGAGGGTTGTTAGCATTGTATATATTTTAGGTGTTAACTAGCACAATTGTAAATACTTACTATAGTTACTGTTAGTTAATATTTAACCACATAGGTTAGTTAACAGTTAGAGGGTGTGGTAAAGGAATGTATATTATTGTTACTGTACAGATTGGAATTATAATCAAAATATACAGAAATTCTTTTTTCAATCGAGCTTCTTCTTTTCTCTGTAATGGCTTCAATAGGTGAATCCAAGATGGTATCAGAGCTCAATTCTTGAGCTCTGGTTACGCCATCCACTCGATTGCTTTCTGTATCTTCTTGTTCGAATTGTATCAATCCTTTTCTTTCTCGATTGCATTTCGTTTCCTGCTGCAATTCGATTTCTTTTCCAGCATTTTAGGGTTTTTCCTAATCTTGCTCATTTCTGAACTTTCGATTGATCAATTCGTTCATTCTTCAAATGGCGAACCAGTTATTGACTCAGTACGCTGATTACGCGCCTAATTCCTCAAATCCCTTTTATATTCATCCTAATGAATCACCGGCGGTGGTTCTCGTTCAACCGGCATTGGAAGGGAGCAAGAACTTTCAACCTTGGATACGATCCATGCGTGTTTCACTCATCTCCAAGAACAAGCTGATCTTCGTCGATGGAACTATCACCGCACCTCCTTCAACGCACTCACTGTATAACCAATGGTTCAGGTGCAACAATCTTGTTCTGGCGTGGCTACAGAAATCGGTTTCTGCAAATGTAGCGAAGTCTATCGTCTTCTTCGACAAGGCTTACGACGCTTGGAAAGATCTCCGAGATCGCTTCGATCAAGGAGACATGTTCAGAATTGGAGATATTCAAGAAGAGATCTACAAAATTACACAAGGTACGCGTGATGTTTCAGATTATTATACTGAATTGAAGTCACATTGGGACGAACTTGAGAGTTTTCGTCCCCTCGCTGCCTGCGTGTGTGCTATTCCTTGCACTTGTGTTGCTCTACAAAATGTTAGGAAATTCAGAGATCAAGATCAAACCATTAGGTTCTTGAAAGGTTTAAACGAGGAATTCTCTCATGTGAGGGGCCAAATCATGATGATGGAGCCCCTTCCTCAAATTGCAAAGGCTGTTTCTCTTGTTATTCAACAAGAACGTAACATGAATGTTACTGCTGCTGTGGTGAATTCTGAAACTGATACTGAGGCAAAATCCACACCTATAGCTAATCATGTACAAAGTTTTAATAGAGGAGGAAACTATTCTCGTGGTAGGGGAAGGTCTGGCCGTGGACAGGGAAGAGGACAATCTAGGTTGTGCACTCATTGTAACAAGACCAATCACACAGTTGAAACATGCTACTTTCTCCACGGTTTTCCCCCGGGATATCAAACATATCAGTCAAAGAATCAGAATCAGAAGAATTTCACCAATGTTGTCCAGACTGATGGTGAATCACAGAAAACTGATGTGCAACAGAAGAGCACAGATAATGGAGGAAACAACCTGTCTTTCACACCAGAGCAGTACAAGAATCTCCTTGACATTCTGCAGCAATCCATTCAGCAATCACAGAAATCTACACACTCTGCAAATACTGTCATGACTCACACTCACACTTCCAATGCTGCATCAAGCCAACAAACTTATACTGATCAAGCATCTGGTGAGAAATTTATTCTTTGGATAGTTGATACTGGAGCAACAGACCATATAATTTCTGATTTTAGCCTATTTTCTAGTTGCAAACCTATTACACATACCACAATCAATTGCCCTAACCATACCTCAGCCGTAGCCACTCATATAGGCACTGTACATATCACCAAGGATATTGTACTTTACAATGTGCTATATGTTGAAAATTTTGGTTCTAACCTAATGTCTGTGCCAGAACTTGCTATCTCTAGTAAAATAAATGTGTTCTTTGATGATGATGGTTGCTATTTGTTTCAGGCCCATACCAAGCGGATGATTGGATCAGCTAAGCTGGAGAGGAAGCTTTACAAGTTTTCCACACAAGTAACTGAGCATGTTAGTGAACCAAACTCTGTTTGTAATGTTGTCCTTCAACCACAAGTCTGTAAGTCCACAAATGCTGTCACAAATTCATATAATAGTAGGCTATGGCATTTAAGATTAGGGCATTTATCCCATGATAGACATCATTGTGTATCAAAACAGTTTCCTTTCATTACTTTTGATAATAATAAAGATCTATGTGACATTTGCCATTTTGCTAAGCAAAGAAAACTTACTTTCCCTCTTAGTACTTCCACCACTTCACATGTTTTTGAACTACTACATGCTGATATTTGGGGGCCTTATTCCCACACTTCTATGCTAGGTCACAAATACTTTCTTACTTTGGTAGATGACTTTAGTAGAAACACTTGGGTGATCCTCATGAAATCCAAGTCAGAAACCCGTACACACTTAACCAATTTCATAGCATACATAGAAACTCAATTTCAAACCAAACTCAAAACCCTTAGAAGTGATAATGGGATTGAATTTATCATGAATGATTTCTACTCTAGTAAAGGGATCATCCACCAAAGATCATGTGTTGAGACCCCTCAACAAAATGGTCTTGTAGAAAGAAAACACCAACACATACTTAATATTGCTAGAGCCTTTTTCTTTCAAGCCAAATTGCCCCCCAAACTATGGAACTTTGCTATACAACACTCTGTTCATTTGATAAATAAAATTCCTACACCTATTCTTAACAACAAGTCACCTTTTGAGACCCTCCATAACCAGCCACCCTCACTCATTCATTTAAAAACTTTCGGATGCCTTGCCTATGCCACAACCTTAACAGCAAATAGAACAAAATTCGACACTCGTGCCAGAAAAACAGCCTTTTTGGGTTTCAAAGAGGGCATCAAAGGATATATTTTATATGACCTCAACTCACATCAATTACTTCAATCAAGAAATGTGATTTTCTATGAAGATCACTTTCCTTTTCACAAACCAAACACACTACTCACTCCTATATGTGAGCAAACCCAACTACCTACCTATATCCTTGATTCCACTCCCTTTTGCTCACCAGAACCTCACTTAATACAACCTGAACCCATCCCTCAACCATCCAATGATTCCCATACAGATCCTCCAAGTCCCACTACACCTATTGATACAAACTTTCACACTGATTCATCTCTAAATTCTGAATCTTCATTCATTCAAGAACCACATAATTCCCCTGTCCAAGAGGCACATAACTCACCACCTATCCCACTTAGACGTTCAACCAGAGTTAGTCACAAACCCGGTTACTTGGAGGAATATCATTGTAGCTTCTCCAGCTCATCCAATCATTCGCAAGGTACTCACCCTCTCTATTCCTTATCATCTGTCATTCCCTATGATAAATGCTCCTTACCTTATAAAACTTTCTGTTGTAATGTTTCTTCTACCATTGAACCTACGTCTTATCCACAAGCATCTTTACATCCTTGTTGGCAAAAGGCAATGCAAGCTGAATTAGAGGCTCTTGCATTGAATAACACTTGGTCCTTGGTTACTCTCCCACCTGGTAAAACTCCCATTGGTTGTAAATGGGTATACAAAACAAAATATAGGGCTGATGGATCCCTAGAAAGACACAAAGCTAGACTTGTAGCCAAAGGATATAATCAATTGGAAGGAGTTGACTACTTTGAAACCTTTAGTCCAGTTGTTAAAATCACTACAGTTAGGACAATATTAGCCATTGCTGCATCTAAAAATTGGTTTCTTGAACAATTGGATGTTAACAATGCTTTTTTGCATGATGAATTATCTGAGGAGGTTTACATGAGCATTCCACCAGGCTTAGCTACTTCTACTATTGATACTTCCAATAAAGTGTGCAAATTGCACAAATCACTCTATGGCTTGAAACAAGCTAGTCGTCAGTGGAATCATAAGCTCACCAACACTCTTATTTCTTTGGGCTACAATCAGTCAGAGGCTGACCATTCACTATTTGTTAAATCTGTTTCTACTTCTATTACTGTCCTACTTGTATATGTAGATGATATTGTTTTGGCTGGCAACAATATGCTGGAAATTTCTACTGTCAAGCATCATTTAGACTCCCAGTTTCGAATTAAAGATCTAGGTACTTTGAGATACTTTCTGGGCTTTGAATTGGCACGCTCCAGAACTGGTATTATGCTTAACCAGAGGAAATATGCTCTGGAATTGCTTCAGGACAGTGGAACACTCGCTGCTAAGCCCACTGCTACACCTGCTGATCCCTCTGTGAAACTTAGCAGCGAAGGGGGGGACATTGTATGATGATCCCTCTGCCTATAGACGTCTCATTGGGCGCCTCCTATACCTCACAAACACCAGGCCAGATATCACCTTCTCTGTTCAACAGTTAAGTCAGTTTGTGTCTAACCCATCAGATATACATTTTAATGCAGCAACCAGAGTTCTAAAATACATCAAGGCAGCACCTTCAAAAGGTCTCTGGTTTCCTGCAAACAATAAACTTAGCATTTCTGGTTTCTCAGACTCAGATTGGGCGTGTTGTATTGACTCTAGACGCTCCATAACAGGATATTGTGTGTTCATTGGATCTGCTCTTATATCATGGAAGTCTAAGAAGCAAAATACGGTGTCAAGATCATCTTCAGAAGCAGAATACAGGGCCCTTGCAAGCCTTGTATGTGAGATTCAGTGGTTACATTATCTTCTCAAGGACTTGCAGCTTCCTCAGCATACTCCATCTGCTATATATTGTGACAACAAATCAGCAATATACTTGGCTCATAACCCCACCTTCCATGAGAGAACAAAGCATATCGAAATTGACTGCCATGTAGTAAGAGAGAAGATTCAGAACAAGACTGTGCATCTATTTCCTGTACCATCAGCAGGGCAGCTAGCAGATGTATTCACAAAACCCCTGCCTTCTGCATCATTCCATTCCTTCATCAGCAAGCTTGGCATGTGCAATATACACTGCCCACCTTGAGGGGGGATGTTAGCATTGTATATATTTTAGGTGTTAACTAGCACAATTGTAAATACTTACTATAGTTACTGTTAGTTAATATTTAACCACATAGGTTAGTTAACAGTTAGAGGGTGTGGTAAAGGAATGTATATTATTGTTACTGTACAGATTGGAATTATAATCAAAATATACAGAAATTCTTTTTTCAATCGAGCTTCTTCTTTTCTCTGTAATGGCTTCAATAAGTGAATCCAAGAAGGGTCGGTCTTCAAAGTCACCGCAAGTGGATATTTCCATGAGCAAACTCCATTTATGCTCTTTACTGATTGATTAACATCAGCATGGGTGAAACATTTGTCTTTGATATTGCTAATTCACTGTTTGGGAATCTTACTTCTTATGCTTACGAAGAAGCTTCTCAAGCCTATGGTGTGTATGAAGATCTGCAAGGGATCAAAGATACTTTGTCAATTGTCAGAGGCTTGTTATTGGATGCCGAGGAGAAGAAGCACCAACAACATGCCTTAGTTGAATGGCTGAGTCAGATTCGAAATATCTGCTTTGATGCTGAGTCAGACCCTAACTTTTTGTTTTAGGCCCAAAATTGATCTACACGGGGCCTTGGCCCTGATTACCTGCTCTTTTCTTTAGCAAAATATTCATCAAACAATTTCAAGCTCATCATGGTTATGATATGATGATGTTCCATATGAGTCCTGCAAGATTAGGATGATAGTAATTAATAAAGAATCATTATTTGACACCTCAATCTTATCATATATAAATCTTGTGGAGTCTTGAGCTCCATTTGGCGCCAAAACTCCCACCCCGACCCCCTACCCTCTATTTTTTTTATATCCCCCCTCCCCTTCTCATTTTTTTTCTTTATCTCTTTTTTTTAATATTTAAGAGTAAACTAAAATTTAGGGGAAAAAATAGGATCTATAAATACGTGTAGTTTATTTTTCGATAGTTGGATTAGTGACAAATAAAAATTAATTTCGTGATAAATTATGTAAAGTGTGATTTTAGCCATTGTGTTTTGAGCTACTTTAGAGTCTGAAAAGAAAGTTAGTTGTTCATATATGCAAAGTTTGTTGAAAGTAAATAGCAATGCAAAACAATGTATTTTGGGGGTACTTAAGTAGTCAGAAAAAAATTAACTGTTCAAATAGACATAGTTTGTTTCTCAATAACCCGTTTGGTGAAGAAAAAATTTCATAACATTTTTATGTAAACTACGATGCTAAGTAGTGTGTTTTTTTATGCTTTAGTGATCGAAATAGTATGTTTTTTAATGCTTTAGTGTTCGCAAAAAAAAATCCAAGTATTAAAATATGTAAAATTTGTGCCTAAAAAACTGGTTTGGTGAAAAAAAATTAATTTCGTGACAAAATACATAAAGTGTGATGCTAAGCATTGCGTTTTGAGCTACTTTAGTGTTTGAAAAAAAATTAACCGTTCAAATACTCAAAGTTCATTCCTCAATATCAATTTTTTTAACTATTCGAATACGCAGAGTTTGTTCCTCAGTGATCGGTTTGGTGAAAAACATCATTTCAAAACGAAATGTGTAAAGTACGATGCTAAGTAGTGTTTTTTGATGCTTTGGTGTTCGTAAAAAAATTCAACTATTCAAATATGCAAAGTTTGTGTCTCAATAACCGATTGGGTGAAAAAAATATATATAATTTTGTGACAAAATACTTAAAGCGTAATGCTAAGCAGCATGTTTTGGGGTACTTTAGTGTGCGAAAATTTTTTTAACCATTCAAATACTCAGAGTTCATTCCTCAATAACTGATTTGGTGAGACTCAGAGTTCATTCCTCAATAACTCAGAGTTCATTTCTCAATAACTAATTTTGTGACAAATATGTACACACTCTATTTTAGTTTTAAAGTTTGCAATCGTCTTTTTTATTACATATTTTGTTTAATTCATACTTACCTTCAATTTAAACAATATTTTCTCATGTAGTGTGTTTTTGGATGCTTTAGTGATCTCAATAGTATGTCTTTTGATGCTTTAGTGTTTGCAAAAAAATCCAATAATTCAAATTTGCAAAATTTGTGCCTCAAAAACCGATTTGGTAAAAAAAATATAATTTCGTGACAAAATACATAGTGTGATGCTAAGCAGTGTGTTCTGAGGTACTTTTTCATATTGCAATTTTAAAAACAAATTTTAACAAGACAGAAATTTCGAATTAGCTGAAGTTTTTGCACCGTGCGACGCACGGGTCCACACGCTAGTTTCTCTAATTTGACAACCTATGAGAATGGTGTAACCTCTACTAGTACAAAAATTGTAGGAAAGTCCTAGAGTTTGCATGTTAAAATAATATTGAAAAACATTCTCGAGTTGATTTATTTATATCCTGATTCCTGAACCAAAAAGCATGTTACACATTTGGTTGTTCTAATAAATTGGGCCGGGATTGAATAAAGTATGCCCAATCTAGCCGACGTCAGTTTTTTAGATGAAATGACAAATAAACACTACACTAAAATTGACAAAGGAACCGCACCGAGCGATACACATCTAACCGACATCAGTTGGTGTGAATTGAAAATGAAATCCAACCAACTGCTGCAAAAGAAATATTTTCCATGGAAAAACCAGTATGCTTAAAAGTCAATGACGGATACAGCACATAAAGTGACCATGCTGCTGAATTTTTACATTCAATTCATACTGAGATTAGTATTTTTTTTTCTTTGTAAAAAGAAAAGATTAGTATTTTTTTTAGGCTAGGATATTTGCATATCAAATTTCTTTTCTTACTAAACAAAATATATAAACACCTATTAAGTTACATTTCAATTATTTATTTAATTGCATTTTACTAATTGTATTTAATTAGTTTGTTATTATCTTTTAGAGTTTGTTTAGAAGATAAATGGTAGTTAGAGAAGATAAATAGTACATTAGTATTATTTAAACTCAGCTCTACTAAGTCTTTGCAGTACGTTCAATTTCACTCATCAATCAATAAAATGAGACTTTCACTCTCAGTTCTCTGTTTCATATATAATTGACGCCACACTTTTAATATGGTATCAGAGCAAAAAAAATCAGGAGCTGATATAGCTTCCGCGTTTCTCTCTTCTCGGTGATTCCTCCATTGTCTTCTCGCGATTTTCCTCTTCCGGTTTGCGATTCATGAATAATGGTGCTCATCGTGCTATCAGAAGAAATTTCTTGATTTTTCTTCCACATGTTCTTGGAGATTCTTTGCGTTCATCATTCTTCATTTGTTCTTTGATTTGCTTGGTTGTTGTTCAACTCATCTCTGCCATGGCAAATCCTCCACAGAATTATGTTGACGCATTCTATCTCCATCCTTCGGATAATCCCGGTCTTGTGTTGGTATCTCAACATCTTCCTAAGGACAAATTCAGTCACTCTTCTTGCGTGTGTTCAAGAAATTCATTGAAGCTTCTTCCTCGATCTTCACTCGAGACAGCTTCATCATTCAAGAAATATTTTGAAGCTTCTTCCTCGATCTTCTCTCTAGCCAGCTTCATCATCATTACTGACTTATGTTGGTTATGACTCACAAATATCCATTATTCCACCTATTTTTTAGCTTCATCATCTTCTCTCTAAGCCTATTCTAGATTTCTTATTGGGCTAAGATCTCTATTATTCCACCTATTTTTTCATACTCCAGTTGTCCAGTCCTGGGTGCGAAGTGGTGTGTTGAGATCCTTGTTATTTCACCTGTATCAGCCAATGCTTCAGATGTCTAGTCCTGAGCGTGAAGGGTGTGTTGAAGTCCCACATCGACTAGAGATATGACATAACTAAGCAATCTTATTAGCTCGTGAAATCATAAAATCAAATGATTTTCAATGGTATATTTGTGATGCCAAACAATTCCAAGACCCCTGTTCTCAGAACTCA